>JAZHYW010016248.1:0-207203 GCA_037355805.1 Ixodes ricinus
GAGGAACGATTGAGGGTTTATGGTAGGAAAGTTCTTTCGAAACGCGATTGTTCTACGACTCCCCGACATGGATGTTGCAGTACCGAACGAGTCCTAAGTGAGTGCATGAAGCCTAAAGAAAATCGCCTTTTCTCAAGAGACAGCTCATTGGCTTCAGCATATAGGCTCAACACTGGAGACGTGCGGAAAGCACCAGTGGCGAGACGTATTCCCTTATGGTAAACAGGATCTAACATCTTTAATGTTGATGCCCTTGCCGACCCATACACTATACTTCCATACAGTGGCGTCACGAGGGTCAGCGACACCGGGTGTGGTAGCCCGCCGCGACCCCCCCCTCTCTTGCGTGGCGCCTACCCCCGCCTCCCCCTAGCCTCGTGGCCCGCCGCGACACCCCCTGGGCCCTGCCCCCCCCCCCCCCTTTGTGACGCCACTGCTTCCATAATCAAGTCGGGATCGTACAAGTGAGCGGTAGATTCTCAACAAACATACGCGATCAGAATCCCATGACTTGTGAGAAAGTGACCTTCAGGAAGTTCAGTGCTTTATGGTATTTTCTCTTTAAATCGATTATCTGAAAGTTGAAGGTCAATTTGCTATCAAAGGTAAGGCCAAGACATTTCGGCATCGCTTTGTTCTGGATGGAGACGTCATACATGGTCAGGGCGGGCTCTGGGGCAGGTCCACGCCTTCGAGAGAAAAGGACACAAGATGTTTTCTGGTGGAAAATGTAAACCCGTTATTATTTGTCCACTTTACTATATTGTTAATTGTTAACTGAACCCTGCGTTCACAAATAAAAAATTGCAAGATGACACAGAAATTTGAAGGTCATCGACATACAAGGAATATTGGACTGAAGGTGGAATTACATGCGAAATGGAATTTATTTTTTTTAGAAAAAGAGTAGCACTGAGGACACCCCCTTGGGGTACGCCATTTTCTTGCACGAATTCTCTAGAAAGAGTAGTTCCCAACTTGACATGAAATGTGCGTCTTTCTAAATAGTCCTGAATAACACCCAGCATTCGACCACGGATGCCGAAGTTATATAGATAATTTATAATTCCATATCTTCACGTTGTCTCATATGCTTTTTCTAAATAAAAAAAAACACTGACAAACAAAACTGTCTATTTACAAAGGCCTCACGTACAGTCGTTTCAAGTGTAATAAGATGGTCAAGAGTAGACCTTGAGGAACGGCCACCACATTGATACTTTGCAAGTAAGTTTTTTCCTTCAAGGACATATGTTAGCCTTCGGTTGATCATTCGTTCCAGTGTTTTTCCCAGACAACTTGTTAAGGCTATAGGTCTGTAACTGGTTACCTTAGAGGGGTCCTTTCAGGTTGTAATAAAGGAATTATGTTGGCTACCTTCCACTGAAGTGGAAAACTTCCTTCCCTCCAGAGTCGGTTAAAAAGGCATAGAATTAATTCTAGTGTAGAAAGGTGAAGATGGTTCAGCATCTCATAATGGATGCATCAGGACCAGCAGCTGAAAGTTTAGTATGTTTCCAATACCAGCTGGAGTTCATGCAATGTGAAAAGAGAATTGTAATGTTCCCTCTCACCTCCAGATGTCTTTACAATTTGTCTTTCTGCTTGGAGCTTATGTCGTTGGAATACAGCTGGATAATGTTGAGAGCTGGAGACAAATTGAAAGTGATCCCCCAGAATGTCGGCCTGCTCCTCCAAATTTGCAGGGCAGTACCCATTTCTGGTCAAGAGAGGAACAGAGAAAGCACGATACTTGCCATTCACTTTATGGATTCTGTCCCACATTTCCTTGGGTGTTGTGGTACTGTTAATTGAGGAGGCATACTTCTGAAAACTCTGACGTTTGGATCGCCTGTGGATAAATCTAGCTTGGGCTTTCATCTTCTTAAATTTAATTACATTACTTGGAGTAGGATAACGTCTAAGCTTACCCAACGCTCGGTTTTGGTTCGTCTTTGCCTCGCGGCAATCCTGATTCCACCAAGGTTTCGGGCGCCTGGGGAGGCGCGTCGATGTTATAGGTATGTTCTGCATGGCCGCGGCAATTGAGAGCTGGTCAAGTGCTGTGCAAGCTAGAAGTGAGGACTGGGTAAAACCTTCCCAATTCGCTTTGTCGAACTTCCCTGTGGTTCTCTTAATGACAGTGTCGGAGGCGGGAGGCAACGCTCAAGGACAACTGGAAAGTGATCGCTTTCATAATGGTTCTGTACAACCCACCACGTAAAGAGAGGGAATAAGCTGGGATCAGCTATTGCAGGATCAATACATGTAAAAGTGTTTGATGAAAAGCTGTAGTGAGTGGGTTCTTTTTTTATTCATCAAGCATAAATCTGATGAGAGCAGCAATCGTTCTATTATTACTCCCCGCGTGTCCCGTTCTGTTACTTCCCACAAGGAATTGTGGGCATTTAGGTCACCAAGGATAAGAAAGGGATGTGGAAGTTGTCTGACAAGGGCTTCAAGTTCGTCATATTTCAATGAATAATTAGGTGGTATATATTGCCGCGCGCGCAGGTTGCCGAGTAGGCAGCGCGCGCGTGGCCTAACGGTTATAGCGCCGGCCTCCCACGCGAAAAGCCAGGGTTCGATTCCTGGCCGCGGGGACGCCTTTTTTCGTTGACATCTAATGTAATGTTCTGGTAAATTCGAGAACCGTGTTGCTTGTTCGAGGTCAGAAAGTTCTACACGCCGAACCTTCTGGGCCGATTATTCCAGAAGCCCACGCATGTACATACAGGGGCTCCGCGTGGCGAGCCGCAGTCAGTTTTCGCCCCAGCGTTCGATCTTGCTGCTTCGCCGCCTTCGACGCCCGCGACGCTCTCTTGTTATCTTTCTTTTCCCTTTTTATTTTTGGGCACAAGTTCGCCCCATTAAACGTTCAGTTTACTCAGTCATACGCCGCCTCATCACTTGTCATTCGTGACATTTTGGTGGAGGTGCGGGGTAGTTGCATTCTATGCCCGTGGACCGTACCCCTCCGAAGACATCCCGGCCAAGTGAGGTGCTCGACCCCGGAAGGTTACCCATCGCAGAAGACACCGACGCCCGAGCAAGCCGCCATACCGAAGTCCAACTCCCGGAATCCGGATCCCTGCTGCACAAGCCGAAGGAGAAGATCCCGACGATGACCACCCCACCTGTTGTCGTCCTACCCGTCGCTGCTCGCACGCCGGCGTCCTTCCATGGTGAGCCTTATGAAGACATCGAGGACTGGCTACAACAGTACGAGCGGGTGGCCCAACACAACCGATGGACGGACGACCAGCGCCTGCAGAATCTTTACTTCGCACTCGAAGGAACGGCCAGGCACTGGTTCGAGAATCGCGAGACTTCGTTGATCTCGTGGACCGCCTGCAAGAATGAGCTGATACGAACTTTCACCAACCAGTATCGACGGGAGAGGGCCGAGGACCTTCTTCGCATGAGGACCCAGGGCGCAAACGAGACCATCACCAGTTTCGTCGAGGATGTCCTGCACCTGGTCGCTCGCGCCGACCCTCAAGCCACCGACGAAAAAAAGCTGCGGATCCTAATGCGAGGTGTCAAGGATGACATCTTCGGTGGTCTAGTTCGCAACCCCCCATCCACCGTCGAAGACTTCGTCACGGAGGCCACGAACATGGAACGTGCCCTCCTCGCAAGAGCCAGCCACTACCATCGGCACTCGAGCGTCGCTGCGGCTTCTTCATCGGGCTACGACATCAGCCCTAGCAACCCCGGCCTTCGCGACATCATCCGCGACGTCGTCCGGGAGGAGCTTAAGAAGCTTCTGCCGACTGCTGAACGCCCGGCCTCGATTTCCATTGCCGAGGTCGTCCGAGACGAGGTTCAGCGAGCGTTCCTACCAGATGCCCCAATCACCGTGGCCGCACCCGAAGAACCGACGCTGACCTACGCCGCCATGGCCCGACGACCGCCGCAAGCTCACCGCCAGGTCACGGCACCACCCCGACGTGAACCTCCAGCGCCGCAGTTTTCCCGACGCCACGATGATCGGGCGCACGCCCACCCAGAACAAGCAGCGCCACGAAAGACCGACGTGTGGAGGACGACCGATCGACGCCCTCTGTGCTATCACTGCGGTGAAGCCGGTCACATTTACCGTCGATGCCCCTACAGACAGCTGGGGCTGCGCGGGTTCCACCCGAACGACCCGCGCCCAAGGTACGACGAACGCCCTCGCGACATCGAGGAGTACCTCCGACGCTCGCCCTCCCCAGTGTCGTCTCTCCGCCGTGAAGCCCGCTCCCCATCGCCACGACGTTCAGCATCCCCAGCGCAACGACCCCGCCGAGAGAGCCTGTCTCCCCTCCGTCGCCGGGAAAACTAAGTGCGGCAACGCCTGGAGGTGACGTTGCCGAAAACGACGAAAGCAAAGAGCCTCCAAGAACGCCGGAGCACTCCCACTCTCCCGACGCCCCCCAGCGCACCAACGCTCCTGCAACGGTGTCCAACAACCTAAACGTTGTTATCGACGGCCTCGACGCATCGGCACTCGTGGACACCGGGGCAGACTACTCAGTCTTGAGTGGAGGCTCTCTCGCCGCCTGCGAAAAGTGACAACGCCGTGGGATGGACCTCAAATACGAACCGCCGGAGGGCATCTCATCACACCAGTCGGGAGATGCACCGCTCGCGTCGAGATCCACGGTGAGACGTGCCCTGTGAAATTCGTCATTCTACAAGACTGTGCCAGAGACGTCATTCTCGGAATGGACTTTCTGTGTGAATACGCCGCCGTCATCGACCTTGGTGAAAACAGATTGACGCTGCGGACGCCTGTTCCACATTCAGAGAAGCCGCAAACAGCGTCAGCCGCCGTCCGAGTAGCTGCGGACCACGTAAACCTGCCGCCGCGATCAAGTGTTGTCGTACCCGTCGTGACCGATGCAGCTACCTGCGGTGAAGTTGTTCTGGAAGGCAACCTTCAATTGCTCCTGGGAAGAGGAATAGGCGTCGCAAGAGGAGTAGCTGAAGTCCAGGATGGCCGCACTGTGGTCCTCGTGACGAACTTCCGAAACGAAACGCAACACCTTACTAAAGGTGCAGCTGTTGGTCACGTCGAGGAACTTCGGACCTCCGTCGGAATCGCCGCGATTGCTGAGGAATCATCGCCACCTCAGCAAGACACTTTGCCGCCAGCGCAGCTTGACATTGACCCCAAGCTTCCAGGCCCGAAACGACGGCAGCTGAGTAACCTCCTCGCCGAATTCCGCAACTGCTTCGCGACGTCATCGAAGGTGCGCCAAACCACCGTTGCGAAGCATCGCATCGTCACCCAGGACGACGTGCTCCCGGTGCACCGATCGCCGTACCGAGTCTCCGTAAAAGAACGGGAGGTAATCCAACAGCAAGTGGAAGAAATGCTGAACGACGACATAATCCAGCCTTCAAGCAGTCCGTGGGCCTCTCCAGTCGTGCTGGTTAGGAAGAAGGACGGAACGCTTAGGTTCTGCGTTGACTACCGGCAGCTGAACGCGGTGACGAAGAAAGACGTCTACCCACTTCCCCGCATCGACGACACTCTAGACCGGCTGCGCCACTCTCGATATTTCTCATCGATGGACCTAAAGAGCGGCTACTGGCAGATCGAAGTCGACGAACGGGACCGAGAGAAGACAGCTTTCGTCACGCCGGATGGCCTGTACGAGTTCAAGGTGATGCCTTTCGGCCTATGCACGGCGCCGGCAACATTCCAGCGTGTCATGGACACAGTACTGGCAGGGCTGAAGTGGCAGAGCTGTCTCGTCTATCTTGACGACGTCGTAGTGTTTTCAAGTGACTTCGACGAGCACTTGCGACGACTCCGGGCTGTTCTCCAAGCCATTCAGACCGCCGGACTCACACTCAAGCCGTCAAAGTGCCGCTTCGCCTATGACGAACTGAAGTTCCTAGGCCACGTGGTTAGTAACAAAGGCGTCCGCCCAGACCCCGAGAAGACTCGCGCCGTCGCGGCATTTCCAGCGCCGACAGACAAGAAGGCCGTGCGAAGATTCCTTGGACTTTGCGCCTACTATCGACGCTTCGTTCGGGATTTCGCTAAAATTTCCGCACCACTCACAAACCTTACGAAGGACGCCGAGAAGTTCGAATGGACCGAGGAGCAGCAGCAGGCATTCGACGAGCTGAAGCGACGACTGCAGACTCCTCCTGTTCTTGGACATTTCGATCAAGATGCGGAAACCGAAATTCACACGGACGCAAGTAACGCTGGACTGGGCGCGGTACTGGTTCAAGTGCAAGAGGGCACCGAGCGAGTTATCGCCTACGCAAGTCGGACACTGTCCAAGGCGGAGAAAAATTACTCCACGACTGAGAAAGAATGTCTTGCGGTCGTCTGGGCAATCACGAAGTTTCGTCCGTATTTGTACGGGAGCCCGTTCCGTGTAGTCACGGACCACCACTCGCTCTGTTGGCTTGCGAACCTCAAGGACCCGTCAGGACGACTCGCTCGATGGAGTCTGCGACTACAAGAGTTCAACATGACTGTGGTCTACAAGTCAGGCCGCAAGCACAGCGACGCCGACTGCCTGTCCAGAGCCCCCGTCGAAACGCCTTCCGGCAGCAGCGACGAGGACGAAGACGAGTGCTTCCTAGGCGCAGTGAATACCGACGACATGGCACGACGCCAAAGAGACGATCCTGAGTTGCGTGCGTGTTATGTTGCTAGTTAAGCTCAGGAGGATGGTTTAAGCAAACTGTTTAATAAGTGACATACGGGATCAAAGCAGCAGCTATGGCGATTGCTCGTCAGTTCCAAACGCAACAGCGCGTGCCACGTCCTGCGAGCGTGCTCACTGGATGTCCTCTTCTTCTAAGATCAGAGAGCCTCATGACATCATAACATGCCCCCCTTTTCTTTTTTTTTTTTTTTTTTGAAGATAACGCAGTGCGAGTGCGGCACTTGTCAGTCTCTGTATCGTAGCGGCTTCCCCACGACGCGTCCACTTCTTTTTTTTTTTGGTTATCTTGTTGACGCAGGACCTGAGACCTTGTAGACGTGGAAATGTTTTCAAGTGATTCGTCGTTTGAGACTGTAAAGACATACTCTTCAGCAGCTTTGTTTGAGACTGTTGGGAAATAGTTTTCAGCAGCTGTATTCGTTTCTGCTGTTCCCGGTGCTTCTTTGATGTGGTACCGGTTGCGCCTGTAGGTGCGTCCTTCTTGTCCTTGCACCGTGTACGACCTCTCACTCGGGCCTCTGTCTAAAACCACACCTCTGTTCCAGTTGCCCGTCTTTTAAACCAAATTTCCTGTTTTGGATGTAGTGTCTGGGTTTTCAACAGCTGCTGCTCGGCTGACAAGGTCTCGGCTCTGACAAGGTCTCGGCTGCTTCCTTCAGGTGTTGCTTGATGTGTATCAGCTGCTTCTTCTCCTGGTTCCACTTGCTCTCCTCGGCTCGAGACTGCTCCACCAGGGACTCATACCGCCGGGAGAGTTCCTCTATCTCGACTCGGCTTGCTGGTGCCTCCGAAGTTCTCGCTGTGCCTCCAGTGCCCTCGGTGACATGTTCCATCGAGGCTCTCACTTTTTGGTTTGGCGCCTGTACCACCCGTTCTTCAGCCTTGAGTTCCTTGAGGAGGCGAAAGCGCTCTTGCAACTGCTGGTTTGCTTGCCGCAGCTCTTGCAGCTCCTGCATGGTCTTTTGTCCCACTGCGCCCTGCTCCTCCTCGAAGACTGCGAGAGCTCGTCTGGCTGTTGCCCACTCTTCTGTGAGCTGTGGGCACCTGTCCTCCAAACTGCATTTCTCTTGGGCTGCCGCGTGAAACTCTTTCTGCAGGTTCCTGTGTCTGTATACAACGTGGTTATCCTTGTCCAGCAGCTGGGAGTAGACTGTCTTCAGCGCTGACAGTGCTGCCTCACACTTGGCCGCTTCGTCCAGCGCAGTGCAGTGCTCGTTCTCCAGCTCCTTGGTGGCCTTGACGTGCTGCTCGCGCTGAGTCTTTAGCTCCTCCTCGAGGCAATGTCGTGCCTGTTTTAGGTTCTGTGCTAGCTGTTGAAAATGTTTGTTGTCGCTTTTGTCGCTGACGAGCATCTCAGCTTGCTCCTCCAGGCTGGAAAAATCTGACCGCAAAACGTCGGCTTCGATTTCTAGCTTTCCGTTGCGTTTTAGGAGGCTGCTGACTTTCTCGTCCAATCTGTCGCACTCTGTTTCTGCCATCGCGGTAACGGAGCTTTCGTCTGCTTCCGTTTGCGACGAATTGTGACACTTAACAACATTCTCTCTCTCTTTCAAAGTATCCGCCACCTTTTCGTGTCTCTGCTGCCAGAAGTGACTTTCATCAGACACGCATCTAATTTTTTCACTCGCATCTTCACAAGATGATTTCCACTGCTGACTTTCGTGAGCGAGGAGCTCGTTCCTAACTGTCAAGGATGTGACCCGTTCCTGAAGCACTGTCAGCAGACAGTTCAAGTCTTCCAGCTGACTTGCTTCAAGAGACACTGCAGCTTCTGACGACTGGTTGGTGTGCTCGAGGATGCTCCGGACAAATGCTCCGAGATCTTGTAACGGCCACTGGCGCCGGTCCTTTAGGGACTGGTAGTTTTGCTGAAGTAGATTGAACTGCTCCTCTTTTTTAGCAAGCTGGTTTTCCAGGGCCTCTCTTTTGCGTTTTGCGCTGTCCAGTAGCTTCTTGAGGTACTGAAAGGCACCGAACTCTCGTTGTTCGGAATCATTCTCAACTGCCGGCAAGTTCTCGCCACAGTCTTGAAGAAGGACATCCTGCAAGATGCAGTACTCGGCAGAAACCCTTTCGAGCTCAAGCTGAGATGCTTCAAACTTCTCCTTCAGGGTGTCTGCTTCCTCCACCTTGGCATCTACAAGCTCCAGCTGCTTTGCCAAATCCTCACTTAGAGAAACTAACTGGCCTTTCAATGCTTCGGACTCCTGATGCTTGGCATGAGAAAATTCTGCTTGCTGCGCTTGCATCTCCCCCAGGAGAACCGAAGCTGCCATGCACTCACTTTGAAGGGCCTGCTCACGACCAAAGCTCGCTGCGATATTTCTCTCGTGCTCCAAAGACATTCGCAACACTTCTGCCTTTGCCAACACCAACTCTGAAAACAGGCCTTGTCCCTCTTCGGGGCGAGCTGTTGCTTTGGTTGATGGAAGAGGCCCAATCGTTATGCCTCCCAAATGGATCGTTTCGTTAGGCTCATTGTCTATGAACGAGCTGGAAGTTCCTTCCAGTGCAGAAACACGCCGATATCCGTAGGTTTTCTGCTGTGTCTGGTTGCACATTCGGGAAAAATGTCCAAATCTTCCACAGGAAAGGCAGTGCTTTCCGTAAGCTGGGCAGTTTCGGGGTTGATGGAAAGTACCACATCTCGAACATGAACTTTGCTGTCGGTTGCTGGATTGGTCTTTTTGTGGTTCGGATGGTTGATACCTTCGTTGCGCCGCTGTGAAGCTAGATGACTGCCGATAGAGTCCATCAACTCTAACTTCGCCTTCAGTTTTCTGAATATCATTCACGTGTTTTTTTGAGATTTCAGCTGCTTTGCAGGTTGAAATGATTTTGTCGAGGGTTAGACTCGGTTCACGAAACAATCGTTCGCGCAAAGCCACGTCTCGTATCCCAATGATGATACGATCACCAATGAGCCTGTTTTCTTGAGCTCCGTAGTCGCATTTCTGAGCCTGCAGCTTTAGCTCAGTTACAAATTCGTCAATGGTTTGTTCTGGCTTTTGGCTCATTGTGTTAAAAATGGCTGTCGCTTGTGTGACGCTTTTGTAAGGTGCGTACAGTTTATCAAATTCGTGCAGTATGTAATCTACTGCATTCTCACTTTGCCCGCTTTGACCATCTCCCGTTGGTTGCGGAGGAAAGGTTTGCGTAATTCGTCTTGCCTGAGGTCCAAGGCAGTGGAGCAGAAAAGCTTTCCGAGTTGCGATAGGCTTGGATGCATATTCACAGGCTGCCTCGAAGATAAGGTACGATGATTTCCACTCCTCCCATGCTCTTGCTGGGTCGTCACCAGGCTGGAACGGAGCTGGCGGTTGTAGGAAAGCAGATGCCATATTGTTGTTGCTGTTGCTTGTTGCTTAAATGTTGCTGTTGCTTAAATGAAAAATATGGACGTTGAGCTGCTCACCACTTCTGACACCATGTTATGTTGCTAGTTAAGCTCAGGAGGATGGTTTAAGCAAACTGTTTAATAAGTGACATACGGGATCAAAGCAGCAGCTATGGCGATTGCTCGTCAGTTCCAAACGCAACAGCGCGTGCCACGTCCTGCGAGCGTGCTCACTGGATGTCCTCTTCTTCTAAGATCAGAGAGCCTCATGACATCATAACAAGAACGAGTACAGTCACGGGACACGAGCAGTTTGGAGAGACGCCATATATTAAAAAGAACGCACGTTTGTCTCCAGGCTCGTCTCATAGGTTGTCTAAGGTCCGCTCACGGTACGCGACAAGCTGGACGTACGAACAGGACACAGAGGTAACAGCAATGGCGACGGGGGTGGGGGTCGCCATTGCTGCGAGCAACATTCGCTGCCCTGGTCGCTGGCCTTCCCCCATTCTGGCCATTGGCGCAACAGTCGGGGTTTACGCAAGAATTGCAGTTTTTCTTCTGTCCAATTAAGTCCCAATGGCTAAAGTTTCATCACGTGGTCATCACACCGTCTTAAACTGATGATACTGAAGTGCGCGACGCAATCATCACTTTACCACCAGCAAGGCTGGATATCCTCAAGGCAGCACGTTTTCAACACTATAAATTAATTTACACCCTTGAAAGTGTTTTGAAGTGTGTATAACTCACATCCCAATACCCCTAAAAAGAGAGTTTTGATACACAATTACACTCCATGTAATGAGTGTTCAAGTTAGCATTACACCCTACAAAAAGCGCGTAAGGGTGCAAGGTGTGCAAGTTAACAGATTTACGTTTGACTGTGAACGACTGCGCTACGACCGCTCTGTGACTGCTAATGACGACAGAAACACTATGGAACTCCCCAAAACGAACTTGTAACTCTCCAAAATGAAATTGTCCCATATGTAACTTCCCAAGACGGAATTTCGTCGTTCTGTCCACTGACGTCGAGCTGGCGATACCAACTTTTACGAGCGGCTTGATAGTCGAGCGATACAACTTATTAAAATAGCTAATGTACTCATTAAAGGCTACATTAAGACAATCAAGGTTTTTTTGGCCCTGCTGCAAAACCTCAGTAATTTTTTTTGTAGTCTTTGATACGCACATTAGCTATTTAGTACGTTATATCCAACAGCTATCAAGCCGCTTGTAAAAGTTGGTATCGCCAGCTCGACGTCAGTGGACAGAACGACGAAATGTAGTTTTGGGGAGTTACATATGGGACAAGGGGAGTACCCCTGTACACCCCCTATTTCTTAGAGTGTTCGGTGGGGAAAATATTTTAGCCGAAAATGGTGCGGTACCGTTTGTCGGTGGTTCAGTGAAGATCAAATCGTCTTACCAGCGTACGGCCTAAATTTAAATAATCGCTGGTGTGGATGCGTCGTCTGCTCTAGGCTGACGTTGGGAAGCATGGATCACCACGACGGATGCCTGTCTCCGTGTGAACTGCACCATTTATGTTATTTATTTGTTCTTCTTAAACTAGATGTATTAGTTCAGCAGCGTGGGTATCCAACAAAACGATGAATTCCAACGCGGATAACATAATACGGGAACTGTGGGCTGGAAATCGCAGGTTCGTAGGCATTTTTGCGTTTGCAACTTTTAAGCTTATACAGTTAATATAAATATTTAGCGCGAAGAGAAGTTAGTGCTGTATTGGAAATTACCGTGCTATTGAGTTTCGCTGCGGGGAATGTTTCCTTTACTGTGCCATGGTGTGGGCGCGTTTTTCGAAGTCGGAAACAATTCTACTACGTTGCGCTGAGGAGAAAGTGTCTCTTCTAGTTGTTTCTTTGTTTGTTTGTTTATACCTCTTATTTAAGACATAACAGTACAGAGATGTTTCAGGGGACATGGCAAAAGGTTTAAATGCCTGACGGGGCCATGCCACCCTTTTGGCAGCAACGGTAGCAAAAACATGAAACAAATGAGGAGTGATACAATTTCACTCGAAACTAAAAATCTATAAATAAAAACAAAACAAATACATCAGAAAACAACATAACGTGAAAAGACATTTGCTAGTGATCATCCTAAGCATTTTGCTTAAAACACGTACTGGTTTTATTCCCCTGCGAGTAAATCTTCTCTTACGATATTTTTATATTGATAGAGTGGTCGTACGCAATCCAATGTAGCTAAAACATACGGGTGCTGGTTTAAATGGTCTGGTATCAGAAAACTCAACCTCTGGTCTCCATAATTCGTTCGCGAAAGCGATTTTAATAATAAATGTCGCTTTCAAATTATACGGGCTATCTTTCGCATGATACTTATCATGGAACGACAATTTATCGAGCTGAAATTGCCGCCAAATTTCAAGTGATAGTTTGTATTTATGTAGATCTCCTACGTTGAGTATTTGGTATGTCCTAAAATTTGGTGTGGTGCACTTTAAGAAGTTGTATGTTACCAATTGCTCGCAATGCTCGCTTTTGTATGAATACAATATTGCCTAGATTTGTTTGGGATGTAGTTGACCACACTAAAAGGCAGTAGTTTATGCGGGATGTGCACAAGGGCGAAATAAATTTGCCGTTTCACTTTTGTTGGAAGATAATATCTTAATACATTTAAAACACCAACAGCTCGACAAATACTTGTTCTTAAAAATCAGTATGAGGCGTCCATGATAGGTTTTCATGGAATAAAACACCCAAGAATCGAATGGTTGAAGATGGTTGAATATAAGAGTCCTGGAATCCTAATTGCAAATTGGAAGGTGGTATCCTTCCTTTGGTCTAAAGAGTAAGTACTTTGTTTTTTCTATGTTTAAATAAAGTTTATTAGATCATAAGCTATAAGTCTAATCCCTGCAATCACTGTTTTGCCTTTCCAAAGAGGTCGTAGATGTCCGAGCCAGAAAAGAAAATATTTGTGTCATCTGCATATAGGACTATATTTGAACTGCCATGTATGTTTACAATGTCGCTAATATATAACGAACATAGCATAGGACCAAGAATAGACCCCTGAGGAACCCCATACTTTATGTACTGAACGTCTGACTTTACTCCATTTACTACTGTATCATTGCGTTCTTGTAGTGAGGTAACTTTTAAACAGTGATAGGGCAATACCGCGTATTGCGCAAAACGGAAGTTTCTTTAAAAGTATAGTTTCGAAATTTGGGGATTAACAAAATTAATTATTTTCCGCAACTACTCGGAACTAAATCTCACACAACTCTAACAAAATGAATTACGACGAGTCAGTGCAGATTGTTGGGCGAGTTGGTACTGGGTACTCGCAGACTTGAGATATAATCTGTTACAAGTAACGGATTACTTGTAATCCGTTACTTTTTCTAAGTTTTTTGTAAATGCCACGTTACTTTTTTGCGGCAGTAATTTGTAATGTAATTTTGTTACTAATATTGGTAACGGATTACTTTAATAACTTGTTAGTTTTTGTGTGTTTTTTTTCAGTATGAACATAATACGGAAACCTGAGCAATATGAACAGGCAATTCAGCTGCATAAAGAGAGCAAGTTCAACAAAAAAGAAACCATCGTGAAGAAAAAAATAGCAGAAAAGAAATCGTGATTTTTTTTTCTTTTTTGCATGACTGGTCATTAGAATTACTAGAGAAACGTGCAACAAAGATTAAGATGACAACGCCGGGTAGACGTTGTCTTCCTTGTCTCCGTTGCGGAGGTAGACGCTGCTAGTGAGCATGCGCACAGCTAGCTTTGTCTCGCAGTGTGCCAGGGATCATTTATATGTCGCCGTAAGCTAGCGGGATGGCGAGTGTGATGCAGCTTTCGCTGCCGTGGCAGCTACAGCTGAGCGGAGGCACCTACATTCTTTCTCTCAAAAAAGCACTGACACCCCAAAAGTCGTTTTTTTTTCTAAGACGATGCAAGTTGTAGTCATAGACACACAAAAGTATACCGCAACGCGAAAAAGCATTCCCCACATGCCCGCGCGCCTTTTTTTTATTTTTGGCGCTTTTCTCTCCCGCTTCTCACCTCCTCGCTTCTTTTAATTTATGACGTCAAATATCCCGAAATTTAGTAGCTTTGTAGGCGACATTTCTGTAACATTTAATAACGGCATTCGTAAAACATGTTTTTTTTTAACGTAATTGCGTATGCGTACCTACGGCCCTTTTTCTTTTTTTTTTAAATACCGAAAATCGGAGTTTGGCGTGATGTCGGTGATGTCGCGTCCTGGATTTTTATCCTCCCTCGGAAAACATTACAGCTCTCTACGCATGTAGCAGAGGATGGTTGGTGAGCCGGGGAATGGGACAAAGTGGTCTTCTTTAGGTGCGCGACGACCTCTCAGGCTTCGAAAAGGAAATCGTCAAACGCTAAAAACAACTGGGTGTGGTGTCTGGTACCGTGATAGTTTCGGTTGTGACTCTGCCGGGGCAGCGTCTCACGCAGAACCGGCGAGACGTGGCTCCTCACGTCGCCCACAAAAGTCCACTGCACGTTCTCTTCGACCTCGCACGGTTTCAAAGAATTTGAGATCGCTGAAAGGGCCCTAAAAGAACTTCAAACTCGAAAACATGGCCTCCGAAATCCCGAAGCGCGCGCGCGCTTTCAAAGCGCGCTCCCATTCGAGTCGCCCCTCAGCGGAACGAGTGCAACTTGCGCTAACTCCGTCGCTCGCCGTGAGGTGGCGATGTCTGCCCAGTCATAACAGAGGGGGCGAGCCGTCAGCGTCGGAGGTCTACAGATCTGCACTGGTACGGGCCAAACCGCGGTCCATGGGCCGGCCCGGCCCGCGGGCCGGGCTCGAGCTTCACGGCTGCCCTCATAAAGGGCCCGGGCCGGGTTCAGGCCTTGCATTCAAGTCTACAAGGGCGGGCCAAAAGCCAAAAAAAGCGGGCCATTACTTTTTTTGTTTCTTAGCAGTATGTTCTTTGGAAGCGTGTTCGGGCTGTTGGGAGAGGAACCACAGTGGGGGAGAAACTGATATTGAAGCATCTGTGTGTGCGTGTATGTTTTTGTACGTTTGGGTGTGTGTGCAGCGAATGCTCTTCCAGAGGACTAGCGGCGCGCGTTCTTTTCGCCCATCAACACGCACACATAAGCGCCTTCACAATGCGCACCCTCGCCGGCGTAAACCATTTGTACGCGCGAGTGCGCATCCCCAATAGGGTGAAGAGTGTTCCAAGGGGTGCTTGTTCTAAAACAATTTCTCGGCTGACCAGCGCAAAAACACGGTAATATTGTTTTATAATTATTTTTCAAGTTGTACGCAGCGAGAGTGGGCGATTAAGACTTTGTCCGTGTTTTGTCAAAACCCGCCGCGACTTTTCCCTTTCTTTTCAACTGTGACTCGTGGTTTTGTTTACTGCTGCTTGTCATTTTTATTTCCCCGTCCTTTCGGCGCAGGTTTGGTCGCAGAAAAGGACGATTAGGGTGATTTTTTTGGACATGTTGGCGAAATCCTCCTGTTCACACGTGGAGTTTGACGCGCGAAACCTGTGACGTATTGACTCACGAGAATTTCGCCAAAGCTTGTCATCTGCACCGGGAATATCGAGCGTTTCGCATCAAAATAATATAAAGTACGCACAGTGTGAAGAGACAGTCTGTTTTATTAATACCACTCAATAAACTTCGTCAGATTCGGTTCACTGGGTTTACTAGTCCTGCCAAACCCGGGAAAGACCACGAACGTCAAAGAACAGGCGCATGATCTCGAAGCATTTCTGACATTTTTGCGCCGCTAAAAGAAGTTATCCCCAGTCATCATGTTTATATGCGGTGCTTGCACTCGTCGCGGCTGTTGATGAATCTGCACCGCGCCACCAACCCGTACTGCTAAAGCGCCGTTTACATACTTTCAACCGAGTAGGACCCGTATCGCACCGCTTCTCCGCTTGTCGCTCGCCATGTTTGTTTTTCTTTTTTCGGCTTTGGCTCGGATACGGAATCGGCCAAAAATCAAACTCCTCCAAAAGCTTGCTCCGCCTCGAAGGTCAGATGTCATAGCCAAGTCGACCGGCCATTGGCAGCGTCCGCGTTTCTCCCTCGGGTGATTGACAGGCCTCGGTGAGGTTTCAGCAAAAAGATCGAGGTACACCTAAGCATTCCTTATGAGTTGTGAATGCGAAAGCATGCAACCCGCTCGTCCGCTCCCTTTCTCGTCTGCTGCGTACTTTTCGTCGCCGGTCGGCGCGTGTGCTCCCCTGGTGACCTTGGACGCTCCGCGCTGATAAACACGCAGCGCCATGGGGTGAGCGGTCGTGGAAACTGGAAGAGCACAGCGGCCAATTGGAGCCCCGTCGACGCGCACCAGCCAATGGAACCGAAGGAAACTATGTGCCGTTTTCGCCCTTCAGACTGGATGACGTCAGCTCGCTCCATGAGACAGTTAATGCTTTCGCATTAAACCTGCTCCAGAAGCGAGGAACACGCTCCACTTTTTTCGGAGGCGCGCCACTTTTTCGGTCCCGTTCAGACGGGGAATCTGTATCCCGAAACCTAGTTTCGCGACACAAAATTCGCCAACAAGATGCATCGTGTGAATAGACCTTAATTCCTCTTTTTCCGATTACGCCCACTCCGCACGAATGGTACGGCCGGAGAAGCGTTCGCGCGCTTAATTCTTCGGGATATCGGAGGCCATGCTCGAAAGTCAAGCGTCGTCTGCTCGCAGCGATCGGCGGCACGGCACGCACGAAGGAAACCGGTTGTTCGCGCGACGCCGGCGGACACGACACTTCGGGTCGCGGCGGCAACGGCGCTTCGGAGCGGAGGCGTGAAAGAAACTCGACTCGCAGGACGGCTCAATATTTGACGTCACTGTGGATTGCGCGGGGAACTTCAAATTCGTCATTTGGAAATTGTTTTTTTTTTCTCAAATACTGAATTTTCAAGTTTCGTATTTTGAGGGTAATGTCCAGGCATCGTTTTCAATCGTTTCGGATAATGAAAAAAAATAATATGATTTTGACGTGTCAGTGCCCCTTTAAATAAAATATTTTATTTTTACAAGGACTACCATAATGCGGGCGTATGAGAAATGAAAGGTACTGTTGCAGAAGATTTTTAAAAACATCAAAATCGTTTCTATTGTTCTGTTGATAAGTTTACGGGAAAAGTAACGTGAAAGTAATTAGTAACGTAACGAGTAAAGTAATCCATTACTCTTCAGCGAAAGTAATTTGTAACGGTAATCCATTACATTTGAGGCTCGGTAATTTGTATTTGTAATCCATTACGTTTTTCAAGTAACGGGCACACGTCTGGGTACTGGCTACTGGTACTAAAGTCACCGCTCTGTGTGTTTCAGCCTTCTTCTTTCTCCTTGTCCCAAGCGCTACCATGTTTTTTTGAATACGAGTCAACACTCATCTTTGCTGATTTTATGAAAACGTCTAGAACATTCATGAATATTTTTTTAAAGTTATAATTATTGCGTTTAGTTCTACAGTAGGCATCTCGCACTGGCCGTCCAATTGAGAGAAAGACACTTGCACGCCAATTTACGTTTCAGGGTAGAAATAAAATGTACTTGAGAACCCTCAGTTCCTGTAATAGCTCACTTACACCAAGGCCATTGTATAGTATTTCCACGGATGAGTGCACGACATTATACTTACCTGTACACTTGCACTGAGTTGCGTCCTCCTTTCTTCACAGAGGGACACCCAGAGTCACCCTAAAAATAGACCCGTTCCAAAAGATCATCAAGCAACCTTGGCGGTAGCCATTTGCTTCGACACAGAGCTCGTGATTGGATCCGAGTTCTTGCCGAACACTGACTTAGCGCTCGTGTCCAATACGAGCTGAGCCGAGTTCACGCCGAGCGATGACGCATTCCTCGTGTCCAATACATGCTCAGAACACGTGATCAAGCGATGGCGGACAGACGTTGGCGAGGAATTTTGAAAAGGGTCCGTTCAGATAAAGTGACAAATACACAATAAACTTTTTTATTCGCTTTTTTTTTCTCGTGTGAGTTGAAACGTGGTGGCGCCAGTGTGCAGATAGCCCCCAGCCACTTTCGCTTCTAAACTAGACGGCGGGTTTTGCAGCATTTTCCGACATCAAATATGCACGCCATCTTCTGGAAATGGCCACTTAAAGCGCCGTCAGACTTCATGCAATCCTACTATAAAAGAATAATTGGCAAAAAAAGAGAAATGTACTTAAACCGTAAGTGTGCCGGAACTACCCGATAGATGGCGCCACTAAGTTTGTTGCCAAAAAAAGAAGAACACACACAAAAAAAGTTGAGAATGTTAACATTTCAGGACTGTTCGTCTATTCCCCTTGTCGAGAAGAACTATACTTCGTTTCCGCTTACGTCCAGACACAGCCGACCGCCACGAGCTGACCATTCTGACATTCGTCATGAGTCTGTACGGTTTCTCCCGTCGCTGAACCAATCATAAACAGAAAAGGCTGGGTGACTTGCCCTTTTGACGCTGTTTTGATTGGTCCCATTAGCTCTTAGCATCGGCTACATCTGGACTTTTAAGCTGAAAAAAGTGTAATCAAACAATAAAAGATGCCGCTCGAACAACTAAAGGTCTCTCCATTTTAGTTAAATAATCGATAACCTAAAAAATGTACAGATTTCCGCATAATTCGACGTAGCACTGCAGCAAGCTCTAACAAGTAAAGTGACAAAAAAAAATTATAGCTGGTAAGTTTCACTTCTGAGGGTCCAGTAGCCACAGAGCGAGAAGTGCGTAGTCGCGGCCCTCGTTGTCTCTGTGCATTTGATATCACTGACGAAAGCAATCGCCCACAGTAAATGCGGCGCGATGCGCTTTTTTTTAAAGCACCAAATGCTCTTCAGCGCTTCCGCTCCCCCCCCCCTTCACCAATACCAAAATTTTGTTCACCCGTCCGTCCGTCTCCGCATTCCCTGCTAAATTTAGCGGCGAAATTGATGTCATGTGACCTACACCCGAATTCAGTTTCCCCGCTAAATTTAGCAAGAAATTTGATGTCACCTCCCCTGACGTCACGGGACCTGCAGTCCAATTCAGTTTCCCCGCTAAATTGGTGGGAAAATTGACAGTGACCTGACCGTTTGCAGATACGGCTTCCAGGGCGCCGCCATCTTACTCATTCGAGGTGCACGTGGTCGCCGCCATAATCCGATTACCAAGCCTCAGCAAGGCGTCGTAATCGGATTATGACGCGTTCAAGCGCGCCCAACTGAGTAACATGGCGACGCCCTGAGGCCGTACTTGGAAACGCGTATACACCTAATCAGTTTTCCCGCTAAATTTGGCGGGGAAATTTATATCACGTAACCTGACGTCACGTGAATCATTCACCAATGTAGTTTTCCCGCTAAATTTTGCGGGCAAATTGACGTCGCGTGTTTCGACGTAAATTGGCCTATCTTGTCTTTATATGTATATAAAACATACCTTTTAAAGAATGCAATTCATACATTATATAACTTCACAGATAAAAATCGCTGCCAATTTTTTTTCGTGATTAAATTAGCTAGTGACATTACCCACAAGGACAACGAGCGCCTGCACTGTCAGTCGTGTTGCTGTGTGATTGGCTCCGTTGGGTCGTAGCACGTCGCTGTGGTGTAAAGTAGAGTGAAACCCAGTATGAACCTTTGTATGCCACTATAAACCAACGTAAACCAGAATGAACCATTATAAACCAGTATAATTCAACACAAACCAATTTAGACCAGTAGAAACAACCAGGAACCGGCATAAACCAGCACCAACCACTATAGATCGTGTTTACCGAGTATAAACCAACTACGATGTTTACAAACAAGTCAACGTTTGCCCGCACCAGGTGTGGGCACAGGCGGGTGCGCAGAAACCTGATTCGCGTAAAGAAGAAGCGTCTGCGCGCATGCGCCCTGCGAATAGTAGCGCCACCGCAACGGCGAGATGTCAGAGAGATGAGTTTTGCAACAGATGGGTGGATAGATGGATGTCAATGGCTATAGCCTTTGTAACGGGCGGTAGCTTGCGCCACCTAGCCTAAGCCTAAAAAGACGAAAACATGATTCCTCCCGCCCTTCTAAGACCAATTTTCTCCCCCTAACTATCACCAGGCAGTGTGGGATATCACCAGGATGACCTTCCGGGGATCGGGCAAAAAAACTAAAAACATCACCCCCCTGCCTCTTCCCCCGGCGAGGGAGTCGCCCATCTTCCCCTGGTCAAAGCTTGTCGGCGTTACCCCAGCACCGGACCCACTGGGGGAAAGAGTTGAGACCTTGGGCCGGAGCCACGCGGGAAGGTGTCCCAATTTTTCTCTGTCCCACCTGTCCCCAGCTGTGCTAGTTAGTTGTCCATCATTCAATTTCCCTAGATAATTTCCACCAATCTTCTAATCGCCTCTTTGTGACTGTAATCCTCTTCTCTTCCGTCCTTCCATTGTCGCCAGTAGAACCCAAGGCGGTACCCAGCAAAATCCGTTACCCCTTCAGGGAGGGCAGGGCGAAGCCCGTGCACTTCAAAACCAAGTGCTTTAGTGTCTCGCTCTCATTATGACAGGCGGCAGATATGCGTTTTTCTCCTGAAATTTAGCCCTATACGTCGTCGTCCTCAAAACTCTCGTTCTCGCCTCGAACAGCAAAGAACTTCCCAGTGAATTGTCAAACACATTTTCCTTTCTTATGTCCTGCTTTCGTGACCTGTACACTTTTAAAGCTGATTTCTCCTGCATTCTACCCTCCCTCATTTTTCTCTCTGCCTCTTTCACCCCCTTCTCCACTGAAGTAGTCTGCTCAGCCCCATCACCAATGTGTAGGTATTTAAATGTAAGCTCTTCGGGTTCGGTTTGTTCATTTCTTTTTTAACTTTTCATGCTATAGATACTTGAATACCTTTTTGTGCCCACCGCGTGTCATCCATTTCGGTCAACCTTTGTTCAAATTTTAACTTAGTGATTGCCTCCCTGCTCTCAAAAGACGCCCATCCCATGTCCCCCTGTACCCCTCATTTGGTGTTTTTCCATGTGCTCACAGTGCCAATCTGCCTACGCTTCTTTGTCGAATTTCTAATACTGATTGAACCTATGATTTCATGCACAGTACTGCATTGCCAAAAGACAGGCCTTGTACCATCACTCCTTTCCATATACTTCTGACAACTTCATATCTATTATAGTTCCATAGAGCCTTGAGCTTCATAATAGATTAAGTTCTTTTTCTGTTTTCTTATTATATTCTCGTCATGTTCCTCTAGATATTTCCTTCCCTCATTGAGCCAGACTCCCAAATATTTGTATTTTCCTACATGGTGTATAACAATGTCTTGTATCCTCAGGGGTTCCCTCATTTCATCGTTAAACACCATTACTCCAGACTTGTCACTCCTAAAACTCATGCCCAAGGTGTCCCCTTCCTCTCCACATATTCCAGCTGGTTCCTGTAACGTAGCCTGGTTATCTGCCATAAGTACTATGTCGTCGCAAACATCAGTCCTGGTATTACTTGTACTACATTATATTTATATTTCACTAAGATAAATCATGAAGAGCAGAGGTAACAGTGGACAGCACTGCCTGAGACGTCTTTTTATTGCTGCGGGTTGTGTAGTTTCTGCTTCCCATGTTATAACTCTCTTATTGTCTGTTTACACCTGCTGAAGAAACCTAACCAAATTTGTATCTAAATTATATCCTTCAGCTGACCCCAGAGTTTTTCCTGGCTCACATTATCGTACGCTCCCTTGATGTCCAAACAAGCTAACCATAAAGGAGTTTGGTTGTTCATTGCTATCTCTACACATTGAGTGGTGACGAATATGTTATCTTCCAGTCTTCTATCTCTTCGGAATTCATTTTGGAGCTCGCCCAGTATTTGCATATCTCCTGCCCATTGCTCCATTCCGTGCTTTACTATCTGCATAGCTAATCTGTATAGAACGGAAGTGACCGTTATCGAGCGATATGACTTATTGTTGTCTTTGTTTCGTTGGCCTTTATATATTAGTCTCATTTTCCTTAGTTTCCAATCATTGGGTACCTCTCTTCCCATAATTACTTGGTTAATCACATGCCGTAACTTCAATTTGCTTGTTTTTCCTAGTGTCTTTATAAGTTCCATGGGTATGTTGCCGGAGCCTGTCGCTGTACCTGCTGGAACCTTACTTTCTGCCTTGTCTTATTCTTTTGTAGTCGCCTTCATCGTTGCACAATTCTGTTCCTCCTCAACACCGCTGCTGACCGTGCTATTCACTGTCTCCCTCTGCTCAAGCTGGGAGAAAGCCTCTTCGATTGTCTGCCTAATATATTCCCGTGCCTCTTCCCCCTCTACTTTTCTCCCTCCTCTGTCGTCAGTAAGTGTTGGAGACCCTCTGGCTTTCTCCCCTGCGCTTTAATGTGCTCCCAAAACCTTTTTGCCGCATTCCTATCTTTTTTTTATTTATTTCCATCATTCACTTCACTCTTTCCTTTCCAATTTTCGCCTGTATTCAAGCTGATGCTTCCCTTTTCCGCTCTTGGAAGTTCTCCCATTTCGATGCTACTTCAGCTGGCAAGGCTCCCCTTTTCTTTGCCCACCTATGCTCCCTAGATGCATCTTGGCGCCGCAATATGGCTGCTTTGACCTCCTTATCTCACCCGCTTTTTGGTTTGTGTCTTCGTTTTTGCTTTCCTTTTTGTTTAATTTGATGCTTCTCTAATTCTCTTTTAAAGATTCCTATTAGATCCTCATACGTCCATTCTCTTTCTTGTTGTTCCGATACTATGTTCTCAATGCTTTTCGATACCTTTTGTATTTGAGCTGCACTTAGTTTCGGCTTACCCGCTCGTTCCTGAGCTTGCTGTTCTGGTTCGGATGCGCCAAATTTATTTTAATTTTTTCGTGGTCACTCCCTAGCTTTTTGTACCTTCCTCATCTATTTCCATACTTCCTAACCTGTCATACAGTTTGAGGGACATGAGGCAGTAGTCTATAGTTGATTGTGAGTTGTTTCGTTCCTAAGTTATTTTCCCGTCGCACTTTACTTGTTCATTAACTAACACTAGGTCCAGGGCATCACAGAAATCTTCTAGCAGCTTTCCGCATGTATCCGTGAATCCGTCGAACTCTTCTAAGTGGACATTCATGTCTCCAGACCAGGGTGTAAGATAGACAGGTGGGGAAACGGTCCATAGAGGCCTACCGCAGCGCCGTGACCGGATTGTGTACTCGTCTGCTTGCGGGTGCCCCCGATTTGCGACAGATGGCGCTGCGGCGAGAAGAAAAAAATCTCCGTCAGTTTAGCCGGTCGCCACCGGTCGCCCCACTTGGTCGGCCACCCGGAGTGAGAGTTCGCGGTGCTCCACATAGATGGCGCCACAGGAAAAGAGAAACCCGGGGGTACACAATCGGGTCGCTCATTTGGCTCTCGTTTCCCCACCTGTCTATCTTACACCCTGCTCCAGACTCTCCACGTCCCAGTGTCTTGAAACCTTTTTTTGGGGGGGATCACCACGGAAGCAGAGCATGGAAGCAGACGCTGGCGCCATCTATCGGGCAGCCGTAAAACACTTCTTATTTCCTTTTTTTTTTTTTGCTTGAATAATTTTTGAGCACGTCATTAATTAACATCATTTTTCATATACACCGACACGCGGGCTTCGACGTCACTGGAGCTGCGGCGGCGCTGCGATCGCGCCGGTGCCGGGGGGGTGTGGCAGGGTGTGGAGCAAAGGGCGCACGTTTCGCATGGGCGTGCATAGCATGTTCAGCATGCCGCGAAGCTGTGTTGCTGTTAATTGCACCGAAATGTACAAGAAAAGTGGCGGAGTGAGTTTCCACAAGTTCCGCGCAGACTCTAGAGAAAGGCGCAAAAGGTGGATAAACATCACGTGGATCGAAAGAATCGTCGCCTCGCGCGACCGACCGTTTGTGCGGCAAACACTTTATTGAAGGCAAGTGCGGCTGCCATTTCAATCTCCGTCCCGAGGCTTGCTTATGTGCAGGGAAACCGTTGCCTGATCGGGAACCACCGGGTTTTTTGTTCCCATGTGTGTTGCGCGCACAAAGCATCGGCCAAGCGGCTCGTCGGAGGCTCGCTACGCCCGTGCTGCCCAGCAGAAGCGGATCGGCGACAGAACGGCGGTGTTATGGAGGCGTTACCGGAGAAAAGTAACAGAAGTACGTTACTCTAGTTACTTTGCAAGCAAGAACAACGCGTTACCGAGCTACGTTGCCTGGAACGAAAGGAACCCCGTTACCGCTACCGATAAAGCCGCGCCTTACTTCTGCGTTACTTTTTGCACACTAAGATTGGGCACTTTGTTACGGTTTTGACGATACATGTCACATCTCAAGAAACATTATGTTCGTGCAGAAACTGAACATAATTACTTTATCACGTTTTACGGTTTCACCTAAATACTCACGAGAAAAAACGCCAGAAAAGACCTGGCTTGACCGAGCGCCTAAAACACGAAAAAGATCAGAAGTGTAATTTCTTTAAGACTAGGGAAGGAGTAACTGAGTAACGTAACGTTGGCGAAGTGAGTAACGTAAGTACGTTACCCGTTGCTGTTGTCGAAAACGTAACGAAGTAGGTTTCTACGTTATTGAAAAAAGTAACGCGTTACCGGCAACGCCGTTACTTGTAACGTGTTACCGCCAAGACTGCAGAAAGGACAAAGCGTTACTGCTTGTCATGCCTTGTGGTCATGAGGGTAGGAAAAATATCATACTTTGACGAAGACGCTGTGTGTATTTAATCAATTAATGAATACACACACTTCCGCAGACCCACAGACTGCTGATCCGCCGGCAGTGCTGGAAACCGACTCGAAGTAATCGTAGGCCTCGAGAGACTTGTACGCCTGCACCGTGTCGGCCGTGAACTGGCTTGGCGAAAAAACTAAATAAACGACGACATGAGCCGTGCGACTTCGGTGGCAGCAACTTTACGTCGGAAGTCAGCAGGCCTTGTTTGGCATACGGATCGTCGAAGGCAGCGCCGTCACCGCACGGTTTGTTTCGATACCGCTGCCGTTCAGGCTCGGGCAGCGAGCTCAAATAGTCGGGCATAGGATATGACATACGTTCTCAGGAAATACGACGAACAAATAAAGGTACAAGCGTCCCTACAACGACAACAACGAGCGCACGCCATAGAACGCAATGGCGAAAACGCGGAGAGCCGGGCTGCTCTTGCCCACATAGCTACCGCGCATGCGCGGCCTTCGGCGTGTTGGTAAACAGAGTCGCTCCGCGTATCGGTCTATAGGTAGTACGCACATTTCATCTCGGAGACACTGCATAGCCTTCGTTGTAGTAAAATGCAGTTTCAGGCTCGTCAGCTCGTAGATGGCGCCAGCGTGCCTGTGCGTTCTCTCGTCGGAAGGGTTCTCGGTCGTAAGCAAACGCAAGTGTAGAAACGGGCCTTAGCTTACTAACATTTCCGACCAAGGTATCCTTCAGAAAGACCTAAACAACGTACAAGGATGGTGGAACAGGTGGTTAATGCCTCTTAACCTTAACAAATGTAAAATCCCGTCCTTCCAGCGTCGCCGTAACCCTCTGTTCTTCCCCTATGCTATCCTTAACGTTCCCATTGAAGTAGTTGAGTCACATAAGTATCTTGGTGTCACCCTCTGTAACGATCTATCATGGCGCACGAATGTTACTAACATCACTTCTTCATGAAACAGATCCCTGGGGCTCTTAAAACTTCACCTACGTTATGCACCGGAACACGTGAAATTACTTCCTTTAAATCGCTTATCAGACCCAAACTCGAATACGCCTCCGCAATCTGGAACCCACACCAAGTATATCTTATCCACGCACTCGAAGCACTTCAAAATCACGCCACCAGATTCATTCATGCTTCATTACTCGTACGATGTCAGTGTATCGCCCTAAAATCTGAATCATGTTTGCTAACTCTTTCTTTTCGTGGCCGCATTTCCAGCCCTCTCTCTATTTCACAAGTATTTCTACTCTCACGCTTGGTATCGCACCTTACATCGTACCTAAAATCCCTGATACTTCTTTACAAGTAACGACATGTCTATCACTAAGTCTTCTACAATAACACAATCACAATATTCATTGCTGTCACAACACCTGGAACATGTAGCATCGTATAAGTACTTCGGGAATACATTTTACAGACACCCTATCATGGAACGACCACATTGAATACATTACAAGCAGTGCCTTGAAAACGCTTGGCTTCTTGCGACGAACATTATATCTTTGCCCCACCTAAAACAAAACTACTCGCATACAAGACAATAGTCCTTCCCAAATTAGAGCATGCGTGCACCATTTGGAACCCCCACCCCAAACTTAACTTCTTCAAAGACTTGTCCAAAACAAAGCAGTGAGATTTATATGCAGCAAATACTCACCGGAAACTAGTGTCTCGGCCTTAAAAACTAGCAATAATTTCTCTCCTCTAGAAGCTCGGCTGTGTTTTTTTCATAGCATCTATTACAGCGATTCGCCTTTTAGATCAGTTTATTGCCACCCTGTCAGTTTTACATCGCCAAGACTAGATCATTCTCGGAAACTAGAACCATTCTTGAGTCGCACTAACACTTCCCTTTTTCCCCCTTATTACTTTGCATCAGAGACTGGAATGCATTACCTGATCGTATTGTTACTGACAGCAATCCCATTTCATTTAGAGATCAGTGCTCACTATTGTATAATTACTCACCTTGATTATGTTTTTGTATAATAGCTTTTGTCCTCTGTTCGTGCTTTATTCTTTCTTTATTTCGCTTTGTTCGACGACATTGGGTGCATCCGCGATCACATTTCACTTTTCCGTGTTTTGCTATTCTTTTTTTTTAACCTTTGTTATCTGTTTTGAATCTTCCCTCATTATAATGCGTCCTTCGGACGCCCTTGAGGTGAATAAAATGAAATGAAATCAAATACAGTGAAACGCCTGCATAACGAAGCGTGTGGGACCGCGATAATCCTTCGTTATACACGTCACTTCGTTATATCCGTCGCGCACTTTAATGACCCCAATAAAGCAGATGTACAGGCTATTAAAGCGTTGTACAGGCTATTTCGTAGTAGAAGCGTTCGTTGTAGCGGCGTTTGACTGTATGACGGTCTAAATCCAGCCTTTTCTCTTTTTTGACAGATGAGTTTTGCTGCTAAGCACGTACGAGGTCTCACATCTTGGCGCACGGCGGCCATAGCTTGTTCGCAACGAGACGCAAAACGAGCAGGCGCGCATATCGCGACGGACGGGCATATCAGCACTGCCGTGGAAACCGATATCGCCGGATGTCCACATCCTCGTGACGTCCCTGACTCGCTGTGGGCGCGGAGTCGCGGACCTCCCTCCATCTCGCCTAAGTTATCGCCTGCCGCCTTATACGCGCGGATAAGATATCCAAACGAACGAAAGAGACTGTGTGATACGGTCGGTGGGCGTTTTCAGAATGTTTCGCCGGGGTATCTCCGCGCGTATGTATCGTCTGTTGTCAGTCTGCTCACCACTGAAACTGACTGGGCGACGGGAGCTACGTTCGCCCGACTTTTATCGCTCGAACTTTCTTCACTTCACTTTATTACCTTTTAAAGACCCCCGTTAGGGAGGTACTACATAAGGGTGGGGTGTACAAAATAAACATTTGAAAAAGTGCAACATGGATTCATTGAGATAAATGAATGGTAACATTTTCTGTGAAACTTGATGGGCAGGTGATGGCAGCGATGTTGTCAGGAAAGGTCGTTCCAGTCTTTGGCTGCTCGGGCAAAAAGTGTGACAGAAAAAGTAACAGTGCGGGACTGTGGGCGGGCGACCTCGGAGCAGATGGCCGGTGCGGTGGGACCTGCGTGCTGGGGGTACGATTAAAGTCTTTAGGATAAGAGCTTCCTACAAGTAGCGACATTCTTTGAAGCGCCGACTGCGTGACGGTGCAGCTTTTAGGAAGCGAATGGCGGAGCACAGCAGAGGTTTGAACTGAATGCCGCCATTTTGTTCTAAGTGCAATGTGCTTTGTCCTTTGTATTGGTTTGTTTACATTTGCGAGCGTTTATGTTCATCTGCCACATAGAGCACCGCGAAGATATAGTATTTAAATCGTCTTGAAGTAGAGTTGAATCGTTATTTGTAATGATTTTTCGGTAAATAACGCAATATATACCGCGTCGATTGGCATCTTGACATCCCATTTCATCACCCCCTTCTACATATTATGAAAAAAAAACATCGCGATAAAAACAACGAAGGACAGGGAAGAATACGCACATGGAGCGCTCCGTCTGTAAACTCTGCTCTGTCCTTCGTCGTTTCTATCGCGCTGTTTTCTTTTTCTTTAGAATGAATAATTAACTCGCCCACTTTTCACTCTGCTTTATACAAGGTGTCCAGAAAAAAAAAAAAGTTTACATTTGCTTTGTTTGTTTTTAATTCCAAAAAATAAATTACGCGTTGCCGAATGCTCATTTTCCGCCGAAATGTAGTTCTAGCAGTCCGAACCAGATGCCAAAGTTCGAGACTAACCGTTATCTCAGCCAATAGTTTTAAGTGACCTTCCAAAATTTTCAATGGAAAAATGGCGGTCGACGGAGCTCTCGAACACATTTAGCTGAATGGCGCCGGTTACCGAAATCGGACAATGAAGAAAAAAAAAAGAAAAAATCTATGATTTTCTTTTGAGGACAAGCTATATATAGATATAGACCTTTTCTGTTTCCTGTCGTCCTCAATCACGGGGGTACCGTATCTGGTATGCCGGACGAAAAAATGAAAGGCTCAAGGTACACCTAAGGACTTCTTATGAGTTGTGAATCTGAAAGCGCGCACGCCGCTCTTCGCTCCCTTCTTTCGTCTGCGGCGTACGGCGCGCTGACCTTGGACGTGGAACGGTAGAGCCGCTGCCTCGCGGACACGCAGCGCCATCGGGTGAGCGATCGTTGAAACTGACGCGCAGTGGCCAATGGGAGCCTCGTCGACGCGCGCCAGCCAATGGGACCGAAGCCGAAAACTCATCAGCTTTACTTCGCCTGATCGGGGAAACTAGGTGCCGTGCCTAGGCTTTTTCGCGTGGTTTCATAGCTGGGAGCTGGCTTCACTAGGAGAAAGGATTTAATTAAGGCGCCGTTTTTGCGCTTCAAACTGATGACGTCGGCTCGCTCCATGAGACAGTGGATGCTTTACCATTAATAAAACATTTCAACCTGAAATATGCGAGAAGATGTAGGTAAGGCAAAACAAGAATGTGTGGCAATCACGCATTTTTCGTAAACACCTTCCAGCCACGTGGAGAGATCAAAACGATGTTTTACCGCGTACCAGAAGTGACGACATTCAAGATGGCTGCGCCCTTGTGGAAAAGCTGTATGCTCTGTGTCAGTAGTTGCGTGAAGCACAGGCGAAGGCAACGCCAGGCCAGGGAGAAAGGGCAAGCAATAGGAAGGCTGGGGGCAGGAAAGAAACCTCCCTTCCTCTCTAACTCAAGAAGGTAGGGCCAGGGTAAGTCGGACCGGGGAGGAGGAAGCAGACGGAACGCTAAAGAAAGAAGGAGGCTTCCCCTCTCCTCTCCAGCGTTCCGTCTGCTTCCTCCTCCTCGGCACGTCTTGCCCTCACCCTACCTTCTTGAGTTGCAACGGACTATAGTGCGCTCCCTTTCTCTTCTAGCCTGCCTTACAGAGCCCTGCTCTCCTGTCCCGCTTTTCTAGTGCTCGCCCTTTCTCTCTTCGCCTGGCGTTACCTTCGCCTGCACTGCACACAACTAGTGACACGGAGTATACAGGATGTTTTACGAAGACAAATTCGATATTGCAAAAACTACACATCACACCAAAAAAAAAAAAGGCTTGTGTCGTTTTGGTTTTAGGTTAGGAGCCAATTTATGAAAACTATTAAAATTGGGATATCTAAGTTGTTAATCATTTTCGCGTAATTATTGTTTTAATATTGAATTTAAGGTCATGGCTTTATTTGGAAACTTGCTAAGCATCATTAAAAAGACACTAAAAAAATTGGAGTGCGATAGAAGGCACGCGCTGCATTTTACGACTTTCTGAAAAACAGCACAACTTTGACGGGTTTTCAAGTTTCGGTTTGCAATCGGAGCGGTTCTCGGCATTGGCGGTACGCAGCGCAGCCAAAACTTCTTGGCTGCGTTTCTATCTTTCTTGCTTACATTACTCATCCATTCTTCACCCTTTCTCTGAATTTTCGCACTGATCAAACTGGATGCCTCTCGGCGGCACGTAATAAAAGTGTCCCATTTTCTTTTTTACTTCCGCTTCTAACTCCCCACTACACTTGGAATGCCTGTGTTCTCAGAGGTAAAGTAGCGCCATTGCCTTCCCTACCTGCTAGCCGGACACAAACGGATACTAACATACAGACGACCCAAACCTCGCAAGGCGATTGGCTAATCGGTCTACGTTGCCATGGGAATCGCCATCTTGGTCCATTTAAATCTTCGAAGCTTCCAGGGGGTCGTTCTAAACCAGTCGCGCCAAGATCACCATGGAGCATCATCGTACTGGAAGCGTTCCTCGCCAATTTAAGAGTCTTTGGCACTTTGTATGCGATCAACTTATTAATCATGCCCATCTCCATGGATCTCTTACAATTATATTGTTATTCTTGCGTATTTCAAGACAGTAAACTTATTTTTCAGTGCCTCCAAGCACCGACACAGCATCTGGTGGTGGTACGAAGGTGTACGCTTGTTTCGCCGGTGTGTGGTTAGCAAACTCTCGGTATACAAAAAACGACTCCATAAAGCTACCCGTCACCAGCGAATCTAGATCAGCTCACCAAGAACGGAGGGGTCAAGGAGAAATTGCTCATTTCGCGGACCAAGATGGCGACCACACGGGGAGCTTGGCGTTAAGGCCGGTTCAGACACTTGCCGTTTGAGTGCGTTTGACTGCGTTGCGGCGAGAACCGAAAGCGAGTCACCGGCACATCTGTGCTTCGTATGAAGCGTGGAATCCAATTCAAGGAATCTTCTTGGCACGCGATATAAGAAGCAGGTGATGTCCTGGTGCTGCTGCCGCAACGCAGTCAAACGCAGTCAAACGCAACTGTGTGAACCGGGCTTTACTTTTCCCAGGATCCAGTGACTTTACTAAGAGGCTTCCTGACGTTTTTGTATCGCTTGCTTCACTTCTTTGTCCCACCAGCTTTTTGGTCTATGTCCTTGCTTCCCCTTTCGTTTACTATGAACTTTGTCTAGTTCCAAAGCAAAAAGCCTATAGTCGATGACAGGTCAAGAACGAAGTGGAAGCTCCTCCATCTCTTTCCACTTTAGTAGAGCGAACGGTGGAGAGGAGGCGACCTCCTCTCCACCGTTCGCTCTGCTAAAGTGGAGGGTGGAGAGGAGCTGTCCACTTCGTTCTTGACCTGTCACCGACATAGTTAGAACTCTCATAGGTCCAATCTGTATACCGTTGCCTTGAAACTGCTTCCTTTATTCTTTCAGCAGCTATTTCCAACTCTTTGTCGCTGCAGAAAGTTTGCTTTGAATTATGTTGTCTAGTTTCAGCGTTTACGGATCTCTGGCAAAATTCAGCTTAATACGTTTGTGATCACTACCAAGACTTTTGGAACCTTCTTCATCTATTTTCATTACTTGTAACTGTACCATATATTTTATGTGACATGACTATAATCTATAGTTGAATGTCGATAGCCAGTTTCCCACGTTATGTGCCCGTCACGCTTCTGACTGGTATTACATAAAGCTAAGTCATGCTTTTCCACCAGTTTACATAGTAATATGCTTCCAGTTGAGTCCGTATACCCATCTAGACCCTCGATATGGGCATGTTCCGCTCCCACTGCCGCCATCTATGAGCGACGCCGGCAACCAGTTGTCTCGTTGCCGCCGTCGCTCATAGATGGCGGCAACTATCCAAAGTTCAATGTCATCAATCTTTTTTTGTTGTTGTTGTTTTCTTTTTTTGTTTTTGTTGGCGGACACGGTTTTGGAGAACCTAGTTCTTAAAGAGATACTTCAACGAAATTTGAAATATTCCCGTCGTGTTCAAAAATAGGTTGAATATGATCCACAATATCCGTAAATGACAATCGCACGTTTGTATTTTGATCCTGGTGGCTGTATTTTTCGTTATAAACGGCCCACTCTGGCAAGCGCTCGGAGAAGGCCCAGCTTAGAGCACATGACATCCAACGCAATCGTGACGTAGGTCGTCTCGAGACGAGCAAAGCTACGGCGAGGCTGACGTCGAGAGGATGGCCTAGTCGTTCCAGCCACCGAAGCGGCTGCTTTTGTACGAATTTTGAGTGACGAGTTAATCTTCTATAATCTTGTAGGGGGACAATAGCGACTTCTGCGACACACAAAAGGGATTCTCGGGAAGAAGGGAGTTCCTCCTTCCCCCTTCTCTCGTCGTGGCCGGAGGTGAGACAACCTCCGTCACTAGCTGTCAAGGTTCCTAGACGAGCATTACAAACGAGGCGTTAGCGACATCCACCAGGTGCTCTTTGCTAATCGTTTAATTCGTTTTAAAATTCCTTTTCGAGACTTTTTTAACAAGATATTGGTATGTTCCATGCGATACTGCTCTTTTGAACACATATAGACCAAAAAATGATCGCCGAAATTTCGTTGTAGTATCCCTTTAACAGCTCCGCTGTAAAAATTTCTGTTGCTTGCAGCTTCTGGTTTTACATTTTCTGCTGACAAGACTGCGGCGGAGCATTCTATGATTCATTGTTGTATATCAAAAGTACACCAATCTTCAAGGTCTGAACATAAGTTTCTATGCTTAGTATTTGATGGCCACTTCGCCTTTCACCCATATATAAAAGCAAGCACAACACTGAGGTGTCAGAGCACGCTGAAAACCCTCAAAGTCCTTTGACATGTCACCCATGTTCCCACTGGAGCATTTCGAATATCCCCTGTGCCTGGTCTGTGTGCTGAATCAAATGAATGGTTGCTTGATAAACAGTGTTTGTTTGTTTGTTTTGTTAGTGCACATCACTTTTTACGACCTCGTAGGCTTCCTCTGCACAAACTGATTCTGCCATTCGGAACAAAAAAGCGGTTCACAAAATACACCCTCTGTCAAGATGTACACATAGCATGCAATCTGATCTTTTCCAAATATAACAAGAGCGTTGTTTCTTTCAGCATTAAAAAGTAGGAATTTATGGAGCTTGGGAGACTTTATAAGACCCATATAATTTTCTTCAAACATGAGGTTGAAGACAATGGCTATGTTGTCTATGCTGCGGTAGGGTAATATTTCAGATGGGTGAGACAAAAAAACCAAATGCATTCTTTTTTTTTACGATTGAACTGATAGGGTTGGTACCGACCGTAAACCACATAACCAAACGTAACTACGAAAAATGTGTGATTTGTACGCTTCACTCTGTCACTTCTTGCGTTTAACTTTGCGACCTTGCAGAACCATTCCCTTGTTACTCGGCGGTGTCAGAAGAGTCTCTTTAAATGGCAAAATAATGTTTTTATTTTTGCTGTGTTCCCAGCTGCGCTGGAGTGGGCTGTAACGAGGAAGCCGACCGAGCTGCAAGTACCTGCGTAGAGAGACGTCAATAGCACCCCAGTCAAGAACTGAGGAGCGTTTCTATAAAAACAAAGAAAATACTCATGTGAATCGAGCTCTGATCTCTGCTATGAGCTCCGTTCTGTAGAACCTGACGCAGCACCAAACATCGGGAACCCTTGCGGGGAGTAATCTTGGGTTGGATGGGGATTGACCGTATACACAGCTAACAGCAGAATGGGGATTGACCTACACAGCGCAGAGTTCCCCTCTCACGCGGAACCCTGCTCACGCCTATGACTGTATTCTATTCAGCACATATATGTTTTGAAGCACAGCGTCTAGATGGCGCTTCACCATACTCTATATGGAATGCACCATTTCGAAACAAAAATCTTGATGGCGCTTTAAACGAAGGGAAGCGGACACAAGGGGTGGAAGGGGTAGCCTCTCCGCGGCAGTTTTACAACTGAGCTACATATAGTAAGTAACGTTGCCGAAGACTTAACGCCGTGGCATCGCGTAAAGGGGTATGCAAACTGGCGCCGTGGCCGCGTGGTGAGCCGGAGAAAATGCACGTCAAAGCCGGGGAGACTCACACTCGCCACGACACGCTCCGGCAAGCTGCGGCGTCCCGTCCCGTGACGTGTTCCATGACGAAACGCTGGATGCTACCAATCACGTTCACGAGCGGGGTGGAGAGGAGGTCGAGGCTAGGCTTGCGTTGAGTCGGGCGGCGCGACGTCGACCGACTCCCGGATGCGGCGAAAAGCACCGAGCAGGTGGACAGAGACAGTTCCATTGGTGGGGGTGGGCCAGTCACATCGCTTCCCCTCTCCGACCACCACGGGTCCCTGTCGTCTTCAAGCAGAAAAAACGCAAAGGAAGTCCAGCTTCCTTGACGGAGCGGGTTGAGCCGTTCATGGACCACGCCGCCAGTTTGCATACACCTCGCCGTGTGACGTCAGGGAAGGTGACACCACGGTGTTACATGACACTGTGCCGCGTGACGTGACGTGATACCATGACTTGAAACTGTGATGTCACGTGACATTACGTGATTACTCTAAGTGTGCCAAAAACAAAAATCATGAAAACTTACCGTTTCTTATACATTGCAATTCTGTCTACAAAGACTCGATCGGTGATACACAGCTGCCGCATTTCTTCTCGAAATTTTGACAAACAAAATAATAACAATTCCGAGACAATGCCCGAGATGATACATGTGCGATCAAAAAGGCACAAAGCAAAACAAAAAAAAAAGACAGCGAAATTTAAAAAAAAAAGTATTTCTTTTGTTTGCTTTTTGAGTAGATGTAAGGGACGATATAGCAGTGACGTCCATGCAGTTTGTCCATTTGTCACGCCTGCCCGTAAACACGCTATCGCGCCATGTTCCTTACTTCGACTTGAAGTCTAAATCCCCGGTCACACCGCTCATACCACATGCAACAAACAGTATGCAGCCATGTTCGAAGAGTACGTATGTGTGAAGCGCACACGCTTAGAACATGCGTGAGACGTACGTGACGGCAGATAGTTCTGCCGTCGTGTCTGTAGCACGAACAACGTTTCTTTTGTATAATGGACGAGCAGTGTGAACGCGGCTTAAAGCTATACTTCATCGAAATTTGAAATATACCCGTCGTGTTCACAAATAGGCTGAATAGGATGATCCACAATATTCGTAAATGACAATCGCACGTTTGTATTTTGAGCCTGATGGCTGTATTTTCGTTATAACGGCCCACTGTGGCAAGCGCTCGGAGAGCAGCCAGCGGAGAGCACGTCATATCCGGCGCAATCGTGACGTAGTTTGTCTCGGGACGAGCAAAGCAGCGGCGAGGCCGACGTCGTTGAGGTCGCCGTTCAAGCCACCGAAGTGGTCGAAGCACACTAACGATTGGGCCAACACAACTAACCGCAAAGCTGCTTGCGTGTGAATTTTGAGTGACGGGTTAATGTTTATAATCTTGTAGAGGGAGAATAGCAACGTCTGGAACACACAAAAGAGAGTCCCGTTGAGTGGAGAGTTCCTACCTCCCCTCTTGTGCTGGCCGCAGAGCTGTCGGGATAACGTCAGGTTGAAAGCAGTTATAGGTGATACAGTTACCGTCACCACCTGTCAAGGACCCTAGACGGGCATTACAAACGAAGCTCTAGCGACATCCACCAGGTGCTCTTTGCTTATCGTTTAATTCGTTTCAAAATTCCTTTTCGTGTCTTTTTTAGCAAGATATCGGTGTGTCCGATGTGATACTGCTACTTTGAACACATATAAACCAAAAAAATAAGCGCCGAAATTTCGTTGTAGTATCCATTCAAGGGGCACTCAAGTGCTTCTTGCACTTGAGTGCCCCTTGAATATTGCTGCGCGCATATCTGGACAAACAGGCAGCGCGGCCGTGGCCGAACGGTTATGGTGCTTCCCTCCCACGCGAAGAGCCAGGGTTCGATTCCTGGGAGCGACGCACCTTTTATTTATTCTTGCAATTTAGTGATCTGGTAAATTCGAGAACTCTGTTGCATGACTGAGGTCAGAATGTTCTACACGCCGAATCTTCTACACCGATTGTTCCAGAAACCCACGTGTGTACAACCGGTGCTCCGCTTGGCGAGCCGGAGTCAGTCTCGCCCCAGCTCTCGATCCTGCTGTTTCGCCGACATCGACGCTAACTTTCTTCTATTTTGTTTTGGGCACAAGTTCGCCCCATTAAACGTTTATTTTTTTCCAGTTATTGTTCGCCTCATTCTTTGTCATTCGTGACATTTTCACGAATTGTATTGCAATATTGTTAATATAGGGAGCAGGCACGTAGCCAGGGCGGGGGGGGGGGGGAGGGGATGGGGCCCCCCCTCCCCGAAATCTTCCATTTGCTGGGACATCCCCTCCCCCCATACAGCATTCTGTCATAGGCGCCCCCCCCCCCCCCGAAACAAAATCCTTGCTACGTGCTTACGTTAAACTCGTGGCTACCGCCCACGAGTGTAACTTTTTTTATAGGTTACCTAAGATACTGTAGATTGAGTTGTCAACCATAATAGACAATATCGAAATCCTTTAAACGCGCACGCACAAGACGGAGTAGTTATGAAATTAGTCTCTCCCTTTTTCACGGGAGCATATCCGTTGTTCCCGCCTCTTTGCCGTCATCGGAGCGCCGATTTTCTTGTCAAGCCCCCGCCAAATCAGCTTCAGAAGCGATAACGCACGCGGGGCCGTTTATATCACGCCCGATAAACGGCCGGCAGAGAGCAATGACGTCAGAAGCGACCGCATAGCTCTGTACGAGAAGTGTCTTTGTTGCGCAATTCCGCCAGACCGAAATAAGGCTGTCGAGGAGCCTGAGACAGGGCATATCATATTTCGAGCTAACGTACGTGCGCTTGAATCATTCCTCAAACAACACTATCATTGTGTCGCAACAACCCCCGCGGCGAAGAGAATTGAACCGCCGCAGAAGACGATACGATTGCTCGGGCTACAGTTGACACGTGGCCGGCATTTTGAAACGCCGGGTTGGGCGCATGAGGAACTATGCGGTTTGTCTCTCGAACATAGCTACAGAATGCGAACGCCTTCGACACAAGTGCTCCGCACATTCACAAAGTCAAGCCCACCGAATCCGGCCGTGTTCAAAAATTGCTTACAAGCAAAAGCACAGAAGAAAAAAAGAAGTGATTACATTTTGTTACACAATTCCGACAGTAGTCGACGCTACAAGAGGCCAAAACGAGCAGCGCCGAAGTCGGCTGGGCCCAACGAAGTAGCATAGAGTTTGGTGAACCATGCTGTTCTGCTCTATTTCGTCCGATGACTGTGTACAGAGTGGCTGGACGCACATCTTAAACGTGGCTCACACAAAAAAAAAAAAAGATAGAAAAAGAAGAGGAAACAAAAAGTTACGAATGGAAATCTTCATTCCGAGTAGACGTCGCAAGGTCGCGAGAGATCCGTGAACCTTTTCTTTAGTTAGACATTGCGCACACCGAGCTGGCGACAGACCGACTCCGTAGTTTCCTGATCAATTCGCCGCCGGGGCTCGTCTGCTAAAACCAGCACGGAGGGGAACACTGCATTTCCTTGTTTCCGAGCTCTTCTTTGTATGCGTCCCGTTCACCGGGAAGCAATCTCGGCCAGGAGCACCGCCAGCTTTTTTATCCGCACCGCAGCGAGCAGATACGCCTTCCCTGGAAGCAGACGAGATGATACAGTCGTCGGTGCCACGCAACGCTGGCCCTCGGGGCCCGTGGCGTGTCGCAAGGGGCGGCGGGCGTGCACGATCGAGAACAAGGCACGCCTGGAACAAAGCAGGAAACGAGCGTCATCGGACGATCCGACGATTACGTCATTACGCCGGGAAATGCCGCCGCCGCCGCCGCGGACCGCGCCCGGAAACACCGGGCGGTCAGAGTGCGTCCGGCAGAATTGGCTCAACGCCACCGTGACGTGCTAGTCACGTAAAACAGAAAGAAAACGAAAGAAAGCCCTCCCTCCGTGACGTCACGTGATTCAGCGCTAAACTCCTTCCAACATGGAGCTTCGGAAGTCGTGACGTCATCATGACATTCGGATCCCAGCACCTCAGGCTACGTCAGGCCCTTTTGGTTGGTGGAGACAACCAATCAAGCAGCGCCAAAAGTGCGTCGGCACAGTGTTCGCGTCTTTGAACCAATCACTGTGGGTGATCTGTTTCGCCGGATTTAGCCAAGTCACAGCCGGTGAAACAGGCACCCCTACCTCCACCGCCCACGTGACGTCGTTACACTCGGATGGCACCAAGTCAGCAATTGGGCCCGAGCACCGACGACCGAGCGTCCTTCGGACGCGTTGACTGCACACGAGGTCCAACCGAACGCTGACGTACAACTCGTGTCCAATCGGCGTCCGCGCTCGGTCTCAGCCTGATGACGTCAGAAACGCTGTCGCACGGGCTTTCGTAATTTCGGGTCGTGTTGCACTGACCCGCGGACGAGAAAACGCGGCAAACGGGTAAACGACGTCGAATCAAGTCGACCAAGGAGTGTACGAGTGGACCGTGCCGCCGTACCGCTGAGCGCTACCAACGGCCGTAGTTCGCCTCCCTCGCGGCGGCGTTGGAGGAGCTAAATCGGGCGCCTGGGCAGGCGGCTAGCGCGCGTGCGCGAGTTCATTTCACCGGGCACCCCTCGGAGCGACGGAATGGGCGCGCCCTGCCCGGGAAAACGAACCCAACAAAGAGCGCGAACACGCGGCCCGACGCGGCGAGGCAGGAATCCTACGGAGGAAGCACGACGCGGGTGAAGGGAGCGATCGAGAGAACACGTAAACATACGGTTCTGACTCACGCACGGCTACGTTTCTCTCGTGCCGCGCTTCGATTGGCTTGTTTACGCGACGGCTGCCTCTCCTCTGTTTCATACTTACGTTTTTTTTCTTCTATTTTCTTTTCTACGCGCGCTATCCTCGCCGGTGTTCGCGGTACGTTTGACGGCATATTTGTTTTATTGCTTTAATGAAGCACACCAGCAGGGCGCTTGGCCGGCTTGGCCTCGGCAGCGTCGACTGCTGCTGCTGCCGCCGTGCCGCTGGTGCCGTCCCCTTACCTTTTCCCCTCCCTCCACGACCGCGGACGGACGAGCGCATTCGGGAATGTCTCGAGGGGAGGTAGGAAGGCTAGGAGCGTGCGAGGTGCGTGTTCGTGACGTCGGCTCAGCTGAAGCGGTGACGTGAGCAGGACGGCGTGCGTGCCGCCCTCCCAGGGTTCGCTTGCAGCCGACGGCGGGAAGGGGGGAAACGCCGCGCGTGCGCACAAGTTCCCGGCTGGCGCGGGCTCCATTTTGCAGCGCCAAGGAACTGTGTGGTGTGTGTGTGTACGCGTGTTGTTTTGCTGCCGCTTTTATTTTCCCGTGTGGGGCGGCGTTATTTTTTTTTTCTGTGTGTTATTCCCAACGTCGGCGTCGGGTGTTGTTGTGCGTGCGTGTGGTGTTGCGGCCGCTACGGTGTGATTCACGGGACATCCTGGGGCCGAGCGTTGCGCCCCATGGTCAAGATGTCGACGCTCATGTCTCGGGCTCACCGGCAGCACTGCTACCTGTGCGACCTGCCGCGAATGCCGTGGGCGATGCTGCACGACTTCTCGGAGCCCGTGTGCCGCGGCTGCGTGAACTACGAGGGCGCCGATCGGATCGAGGTGGTGCTCGAGACGGCACGGCAGATGAAACGGGCCCACGGATTCCCGGACACGCGCCCGGTCTTCAAGGGACTGAACGGGGCGCCGCCCGATGTTCACCGCGCCGCGCCGCCGCCTCCGCCGCCGCAGGGACCGCTCGGGCCGGTCATGGACAGATTTGAGCGGCGCAGCGCCATGCTCGAGTACAGCCAGCGGATGCGTGCCGCCGCCGCGGCCGATCCGCGGGCGCAGGCGGCCAGTTTGGCCTGCAAGCGCGAGCGCGACGAAGACGACGCCGGCCCCACGGAGCCGCCCAAACGGGCCGCGACTTTGGACGAGACCGGCGCGCCGCCCGTCCGACCGCCGCTCACAAGAGGCGAGTCCCTGCCGACGGCCGTGATGGGGGTGCCGTTCGACGTGCGCTACAAGAAGGAACATGCCATGGTGGGACGGGTGTACTCGTTCGACGCCGCCACCTCCTCAAGAACGCTCCAGGTCAGAACACCCGCCGACCACTACCCGGTGCGTGATCGAAAAAAAAAAATATCATCTTTTTACGCGTTTTGACGCGACAGCGTCATTCCGACGCGCGTCACTTCGACGACGCGGACGTGTCCGTGCAGATTGAGTCCCCTCCTCCCCTCTCGTCCTTTATTTTGCGGTCTTTGTGCTTTAAACGAGTATGCGTGTTTGTGCCAGCGCGCGTGCCGTCGCTCTTCGTTCTTTTCGGTCGGGGAGTAGCGTCAGTAGCGTCGGCTGTTTCGAGGAGGTTGGCGCGGACGGCCGGGGCGGTTACGTCAGCGCCGGTCGGGCAGAGTTCCCTTTAGTGACGTCGACGCGCCGGAGGAACGGTCCATTCTGCACCGCGAGTCCGAGGGGAAGCCGGTAGCGGACCGCGCGCGCGGAGAGGTGCTGTCCTCGGCGGTATTGATCGGAAGTCCGCCTGCTTTCTTCCGCGAGCCGGTGCGGCAGCCGGGCGTCGCCGCCGCCGCCGCCGCAAAAACGGCGTCAGTGGCGTCGTTTGCCGAGTTGGCCCGCGTCGAGACCTTGGGTATCTCACGGCTGATAACCGTTGGGCCGGAAGGAGGATGGCGAGGTCTTCGGCTCGCGTAGGCACGATTTATTTTTGCCACCAATGGCCGTCTCGGGCGCGTTGTCGTCTCGCTGGGCTGCTCGAGATAAGCGAGCGCCGAGCAAGTGCTTACGGTCCCACTTACGAACAGCCAAGCGCTGCGCCGACACCGCCTTATCGTCGGTTTCTTTTTATTGTTATTTTTGGTACAGCCTACTACCGCGGCAACGTCACCGCCCGTTGTAGCTTCGATCGCAGCTTTGGCCCGTGCGCTCGCTCGCTTGCTGTGGCGGCGGTCGCCGCGCCGCGTTTTGTGGCGCGATGACGTCGGCGCTTGGCGTCACGCCAGGGTCATCCGACGTTTCAGAGGCCGTCTTCTTTCGTCACGGGGCGCGTGAGCGAGAGTCGTTCGGGGTTGAGGAGAGTCGTATGAACGGAGACCCTATCGGCTAACCACAACTTTTCGAAGATCGCTTGGGAAGCATTCGATCGACCCGTCACCTAGGTTGCAATCTGACGTCACGAGCTTTTGACACTGACGCGATCTCGCGTAGCGCGCTACCAACGCTGCCCTGTGTTTGGCACGGGCCCTTTTGCTTGCCCAGGCAGCTCTGAAGCTCGCTCTTCTGAACTGTTTCAATGCGGAGCGCTAATTGTCTGCTTCTTATCAGGGTTACAATGATCTCAGAACGCTAAGCTCTTATTAACTGATAAAAAAAAATAGTGGGTAGATTTTAAGGCATTTCGGATTGAGGTTTACCCACTGTCCTTCCGAATGAAAGCCAATCAGAACTCGGTCACCTTCCGTCACCGCAACCCCTGCACAAGAAACAGACTTCTTGCCCTCTCGCCATGATTGCTTCCGAAAATCCCTGCGCGCAAAACTGTGCTCGATGCGTTATGGGACCTCTTTAGCCACGGAGAGAAGTGGCGTGAATGCGGTTTCGATTGCACCCTTTGACGAAGTAGTGAACCTCGGCACTGCATAAAAATAAAGTCTGCGCTCTCTTGCATTGCACCCATTCATATTCGTGAGAGCCCTCGTTGAAATACGGGCCTCCAGCGGCCGCAAGGACCTGCCCAGACTTTAGCGAGCAGTAGGTGACGGCTGGCAGCGTCCCGTACCTTTCTGGCGGTCTGGCTACCTTGTGCAGCGCGACTCATTCGGTTCGCAGATCATTTAGAAGCCTATGACATTGAGGAGACAATGGAACAGAATGATCGGTCCAGTATACTACTTCCATGTTGTATCGTAGTTTTTTTTTGTTTACCTTCGCACAAAATCTGGCGCGTCGTAAATGCTAATACCTTTTTTTTTTTAGGGGGGCGGGGATTGCGTTCTTTCTTCCCCCCCCCTTCCCTTGTATCTGTATTGGTAAGCAACTCTTATGAGTTTAAAGAAAGTAACATTCGAAAGGGCAAGCACTGTATTTAGTCGTGACGGGATGTCGTGAAGTGGGTTTGGAAACTAAACCGAAACCGTTGCCAATGGAATCCCAAGATGCTTTGCGTGGCACTACGCCGCTAGGGTCGCTTCGATTTTGCAAGAGGTCTATTGCACGCTGAGCTTTTACCATCTGTAAAGAGTGCAATGACCTTACATGGCTTCTACCAGCTACCAGGGGCAGATTTATGGTCAGGCTTGTGTGTGTGTGTGTGGGAGGAGGAGGGGAAGGGGAAGGTCGACTGAGATAGGACGTTATGGCCGAAACGTTGCCCAGATCTTTTTTGTTGACCCAATATTTGCTAGTCACCAAAAACTAATTTTTTCGATGGTGTATATCAATCTCTTTTTTATTTAAAAAAAATTGTCCTTGGTAGGACTTAAAAGGGAGGGGGGTAAGCCCCCTCCCCCCCCAATCTTCTTTCCCCTAAATTCGTCCTTGGCTTACACGCGGCATATCAGCGGGCATTGTGAAGAACTTTGCTGCTGAGCAGCTGTCTTCTGCGGCACGCATTTCGCACCACCAAATATGCCTTCCTCCACAAGAACAAGTAGTAACGACCACCACACAAGGCGATGACGTCACGTGAAAGCCAGGCATATAGGGAGTATTCACTGGACGCCATATTTGTGGGTGCTGTTTAGGGCGCATGCTCGGAACGAGCTCACATCAGTAGGCTGCTAAGACCGGCATTCTTGACGGTGCGGAATGCACGTTGCAAAAGAACTGTGGAAGCTCGCCATCAGCACGCGCTCAGCATTCGCGCACACAGCTATGGCCGCCAGTGAATACTCCCTATTGCTGGCAGCCGGCTCGACGTTATTTTGCCCGCACAAATGCATTTCTAGCGTCAATCTCGGGTGGTTGAAAGCAACCAATGAAGGGATGCTACCCGTATCTATACCGGAAACCCTGCAAAAAAAAAAAAAGTCGTGTTTTTTTTTGTTTTTTTTTTTACCGTTCAAATGATTTATTTATTGGCGAACGCTCATTCTCCGCCTAAATGTAGCGCTAGCGGTCGGGAATAGATTTCCAAGTTCCACAACTTACCGTTATCTAATTAAAATATTTGTAAGCGATTTTCGGAATTTTTTATTGAGGAAATGGCGGCGAACGGAGACCGCGATGACACGGAGATGAATGGCGTACTCTACTGGGAACGCGCCAAATATGCCCTTTAAAACTTAATTAAACAAAAAATATCGCTGATAATTTTGGGGATTAGCGTTAAGTGCTGAAACATTGGTATCTGATCCGTACCGAATGCGCTACATTTAGGCGGAAACTGAACGTACGGCGATAACTGTTTTTTGTTGTTCTCTTTTGTGAGAAAAACACTTGTATTTTCTCCAAACCGCCCAGTATATATACACACCACCTGGATATCTTTTTTTTTTTTTCATTTATTTCTCTTTGGGATGTTGTGCCGGCTGCCGGAACTTCAAACACGCACTTCAATTTTAATAACCTCCAGAGCTCAATGGAACCCATCAGTTGCGCTGGCTTTTTGACGTCACTATGCTCGTTAAAACGAAAATGACGCACCAAGTTTTCGAAACACCCTTCCGCTATCACGCTACTGTTGCTACACTTGCTACTTCACCTCACGAAGAGCCGCAGAGTAGCGACGAGCCTTCAGAGCCAATACCCTACCGTGCGAGTGTCTACATGGACCTGAGGGGGATCGGTGGGGGGGAGCACCGACTCGCTGGGCGCGGAGTCTCGTGATAACTACCCGACTAAAGTGTCTCGAGATGTCATTTTATTTAGGTAAGGAGTTCTAGAAGGGGTGGTGTGGTAAAGCGAAGGCCGAGGCTCGGGGGTCCCGGTTGCTGCATGGTGGCGCCTTGGAGAGGGGCGCTGCAGAGCCGTATATGTAAAGAGTTTGGTCATTCATTGGTAAGAATAGGGCAAAAATAAGGGCTCATCATTGGCCGAAGTTGTTTCAGTGACCTTGGGCACGATGACTGACAGCTCTTTTGACCAACCACTAGCCACAAATATTCCCCTAACGGGTGCCATGAACTTCACAAATACCCTCCAATCACAATTTTTAAGTAAGGATGTATTCAGCTAGACTTTAAATTTGCGACTCTTCGTAATTGAAAGGGCAACGCACGTGCCGTTGTCGGCACTGCGAAATTCAGAACGCACTCAATCTTTCTTCTGATTTCAGGCCGCGGCCACGACGAAGTGGGTGGTAAAACTGCGGACTCGGCTGCTTGGGAGTTTTGACCCAAACCCCGAACGCGAACCCCACATTCGCAGTGTCGCATCACGTTTCAGTAAATTTTCCTCGTCGATGTCACCTTTCCTGGCTCAGTAAACGCACTCAGCACCTTGAAACTTCCCTCTTCCAACAATCTCTTACAATTATACATTCATATACTTCTCAGCATCATCCAGGAACATAAAATACCTGCGCCGCGCTACGCGAATCCTTCAAGGTCATCCCGGCTCATTCTTACTTCGCAAGTTTATCACCAGGGGAATATGCGGCGCTGCCGGCGGCGGCGACGCAGCGAGCAAGACGCGGCGGCTGCCATTGCTTGTGTGTTTTGCAGATCTTGGTTATTCGTCCACCTAACATTTGGAGTAATATTTTTTTGTAAATGCTATCAACATCCCACTTTTTTTTTTTTTATGCAGTGGCAGCGGTAGGCGGTACACATATGTACGTTCCTGTTTTCAAAATGCCTTTCCGATACGGCGGAGTTTTCTTCGAGAGGCTCGTCCGCCCTGGGAATCGCACGGGCCCACTTCTGAAACGCGTTGGAGTTTCTCGGTGGTAGCAAAAGGGATAGCTTATCCTCCACACGACTTGTATCCTCCATCGCACCCCGGCACAAAACACCAACGTTGCGTTTTCTTTCTTTTTTTTTCTTTTTTTTTTTCGTGGAAGGCACGGCATTTTATTACGAGAAAGCCGAGTGAACACCGATGCGACCGTAAGCCTGACAGCTTCAGGGGCCACGGGTAAGGTGTTCTAGAAGGGTTCTAGAAGGGATAAGGTGTTCTAGTACACCCTACCACGGGGCGACTCGACCGCGTACGGCGCCCCTAAGGTACAGCGCCAAATTCTACCCCTAGTGGCGTCAACGCGCGGAGGCACCACACGGCCCTACGAGAGAGGGCCGCGTTTTCACACCTCCCCCTTCTAATACACCTAGTTTAGGGTGATGTCATTTCTTCGTAGTACCCGACGCCGGCATCACGCGCTCGCAGCGCTCTCCGCAACCCGTTACGAGATCCGGAACTCTGCAGTCAAGGCCAGCGGCGCGCATCCGCATTTGCGGCGTCTTGATTGCGGAGAGCGTAGCGGAACAGGGAAAGCGATACACGAAAACTCCCAAATACGAAGACATGGCCGGTAACAAAATGCCGCCGTACTAAAGGCAGTGCCAAAAGACGCTGTTCCATGCGCTCCAAAACAAAATGCACACAAAAAAAAAAAAACACGAACGAAGTTTGTTGCGAGCACAAGGGTCAATTGTCACTGCGAAGCGCACATGGAAGACACCCTACACCCAGTATTGTGCCCGCTATCGAAAATAAGTGACGAAATAGAGTTACGCGTTAGTTCGTCAAGAGATATCGCGGTGCTCAGATGCGTTACCGTCTTGTCAATGTAGCGAAATACAGTTACTAACGTTACTTTTACGTTAATTTGGAATTCATGATTATTTGGCAGCGATAAGGAGCGGGTGCCAACTCTGACAGCGACGGAACTCTTCAGTGATTTCATAATGTGTACATATTTTATGTATATTTTTTTCCTTTGTCAAATTTATGGAATGAAGCGAGGTGCCGACGGCCCGTTTGCCGATTGGAGGGACCGAAAACATTAAAAATTTTAATCGAAGGCAACGGGTGACGTAATTTGATAGACGACGCCGTAAACTAGTAACGAAATCGCTTCACTGGTTCGTCATTTCAGGCAGTAACGAGCACGTTATTATACGTTGCTGAGAAATCTAACGCGTTAGCAGTAACTTCGTTACTTCCAACACTGCCTCCACCCGACGGATGATCACCCAGGAGTTGGGAGAGTGCATTGGGAAAGTGCGACGAGAGTTCGATGATGGCTCCTCGCATCGTCGCGTGACGTCAGGGCGAGCTGCCGTCAGTGTCACGTGGTCATCACGATGTAGGGTTCGTTGAAGTCGGACGATCGAACGCGCCCCCTTCGTCGGCGTACGTAATGGGACAGAGTCCACGTTCTTGTTGCCGGGCGACTGGAAAGCCCTTGAAAGGCGATACGACTGTCGCTTGGTCAGGGCGTGATAGCTACGCTAAGGTCTCTGTTCTTTCCTTTTCCCTGTGGGTGTAGTACGTGCTCGCTTAGCGAGCGACTCGGGATGTTGCTTCGCTCGGCTTCTTGTTGTTGCCTTCTTTTGTTTTGTAATCGCTCGCACTGTTGGCGAACGGTGACCTTTCCGTGTTTTTGTTATTTTAGTTCTCTCTCAACTCTACCGTCGTCGTTGCGCTTTCACGTTATTTTCGTTGTTTACCAAACTTGCGCAACGCGCTGCACTTTTTTTTTTTTTGGGGTGGGGGGGGGGGGAGGGGGAGGGGAGTAGGAAGTGGATTTGAGGTAGAGAGCGGACAAGAGGAAGGCAGCTGCTGGGGTCTCTGTTGCGTGCCGCCGCCGCCGCTGCCCTGAGATCTGTCGTTGTTTCTTCGTTCGTTGATGAATGACTAAGGGGGATCGGTGGCCGTTCGAATCCTCCACCTCTGCCAGTTTCGATTCGGATGGGCATCGTACTGACGTGTGGTCATGGGCGTACCAACCGGGGGGGGGGGGGGCGCTCGCCCCCCCCCCCCGTTCTCAGAGTGTGAGGGGGGGGGCTAAGGCAAGTGTTTGCCCCCCCCCGAACAGCCGCCACTGGCGGGAAACACGCCGGCGGCGCACAGAGACACAAGGGCGTGCCGGCCCCCCCCCTTTGCCGCCCTTCACACAAAAACAAGTTGGTACGCCACTGCGTGTGGTCGTGTGTCGAGTGACGCGCGTTAAAGACCCCAAACTAGCGGTCGTACCGCAGTGGCTAAATTTATCGTTCTTTCTACAGTAGAGACACCGGACGTCCACCGGGGCAGACCAACATCGCGTTGTCTAGACATGCACATAACATAACGAACTCGTACAGTGCGCCGCACAGCCAACGCAAACAGAACATTAACCTCTGTTTAATGATGTCTACGGAGTAGTGGCGATCGTAAAATTATTTCTCCTAAGTCGTGCAAGAACACTGCAATTCTATTTTTCGCGATGACAAAGGCAGCAATTCGGGTTGCCGCGTCCGAATGCGGGAGGTCCGTGTCGCTGGAGCGGCAACGTCAAGAAGCCCGGAAAAACTGCCCCGCAGGCATTGCGTAGCATCGGCGCATTTCCGCTGGCCAAGATAAGGCTTTATTTATCACCTTAGCTCGGGGCTCCGTGAATGGTTTTTTGAGAGGTGAAACACGGACATCGAAAAGCGTAATTGTATTTCCGAGGCTGCAGTTGCATACATGCCGAATTCTAATTCACAATATCTTCTTCCGTCTTTTTTTGTTTTTTTAGGTTTTGTGTAGTGTTTTGTCAGCAAGTGTACTAAATGGGTATACTTGCTCCTTGGATGGGTCGTATACTTGTTTGTTTTTGCCCCGCGAGACTCGCAAAGGACAGGGTCAAACGACTCCTGCGTAAAAATGCAATACGAAAAATCAGATGATAAAAAGACAATAGGGAGTTTTAGAATAGCGCACGCTAAAGCTTGCTGGTACGCAAAGAATACGTCGTTGCCACTGCGCATGCTCCAAGCGCAAAACCAGGTTTTGCGCTTTGCGTCGCAATCTTAGCGTGCGCTGTTTCTCGAAAATGTGCGTATGCACAAGGGTCTTTGCGCTCCTCTTAGGAGGATTCGTGATGAGAAGTTGGCTAGAGCCAAGACGAGCACAGTTGAAAAAAAATGGCGGCCCCCAGGACCATGGCTGCGGTTGCTTTGGCGAGCGTCGTGAGCGCGACGTCGGCGGCATCCTCGCGACTGCGACGCTTCAATACGGGACGACATTGCACTCGGTTTGGAAGACCCGGTAGGGTGGGCAGCGATCACCGGCAGCTCTGATGCTTGCGACGAGCGAACGTTTTGTAAGGTCAGTATATAGAGCTCGCCCGCGTAGGAAAATGCACATACGAAAAAAATTAAACGATAAAAAGACAATAATTAAAAATTATATATTTTATGGGGGATGTTCTTTTTGTGGTTTGATTTTAATCATCGCAGTAGGCTGATCTCATTTAAATCCACGGTATAATTAACAATTAGTTGTTTATTCTCCACCCTGGCGCGTACGTTTTCGCTGCCGCCGGGTTTCTCGCTCGGGAACGAACTCTCGCCCCAATGCCTAGAAAGCAAGGCCGTACTGCCGGTGGTTCTGCGTCATCTTTCGGAGGCCAGAGGTGGGTCGCAGTTGTACGCCAGTGGCTGTATCAGCGTTCGTGCGGAACCCGTGCAATTCAATCAAGCAAAAAAATATATATATAACGAATTTCAATTGGGCGCCGGCGCAGCATTCCTGTCCAACCTTTGTCCCGCTCTCCGGCCTCCGAGAGGTGACGTCAGACATCCGGCTCATGGCCTTACTACGCATTCTCCTCGTCACTTGCGAGAGGTTACTCGTTTTTGTCCATTCATGCGTTTAATTACGATATATGTAGGCGCATCTTAGATTAGCGTAATGTTAGTTTATCTAACCGTACAATTTTTTTTTTTTTTAACGAGTATGGAAGTTTGCCGTTCGGGGTAGGGCGGAGACCCACTAGGGATGACGTCATGGGCAGGCCATTATCTCGGAGGTTCCGTGCAGCGCCACAACAAGGGATGTTTGCATTCTGAAGCAGTGCGACGACGGGAAAGGAAAGAGCCCAATTAAACCCGATAAGGGGACGTCTCGATTGGGACGGCCCAATAAAGCAACGTCCCCCGGTGTGGCAAGGATGGGATAAACAAAACCTCGTTGGTCGTGTCACGTGGCAGAAGGGGATGTTCGCGCACGAAGGCTGCTTTTACATTGGAGTGCGTAGCGCTCACTTGTAACAGCGCTTACGATTAGAGAGAGCCTCGATTGTGGAGAGGATTCCACCTGGGACCATGGGTAGCGTTTGCAATGTAATGGAGGGACACTTCCTGCGAGATTGGTGGCAAGTGCTTAACGTGCGTTGAATTGTGTCGAGCCCACAATCAAAAAATGGTGCGCACAAAAAAAAATACTATAAACATGTGTACAGCAGATAAGTATGTGTTCCAGGTCTGCCATATACATATCACCAGAGTGTTCTATCGCCGTGGGTGGCTACAAGCGAGTGCAACCAGTAGCCCTTAGAAGACGAGGCCCTTCGAGTGACGTCACCGTTTGTGGGTCTCCGACCCGCCCCGAATGGCAAACAGGCTGCGCGACGCTAGGACGCGGCGACGTCACGACGGACGCGTCTGCTTCTTTGCGACCACTCCCGTCAGACTTTAGCCTGTTTGCCGCTTGGGGCGGGGTTGAGAACCCACTAAGGATGACGTCATGCGGCAGGCCTCTTGGTCGTCTAAGTGATACTGGTGCACGGCCTTGACGTCAGAACGGAAATGTGCGGAACCGGCCTTGACTCCAGGAGAAAATGGGATCGGTTCAGAGTCACACCGGATAAGGGAACGCGATTTTCGTGGTCAGCCGTTGTTATTTCTGCGTCGTTTTTTGTCGCGACGTGACTTCGTCGTTCCTGCTGCCCCGGTGATAAGTACTCTTACCCGTGCGCGCGCGAATGTGTTGTGTGTACCCACTTTATCTCGGGAGGTTCCGTGCAGCGCCGCCAAGGACACGGGCTCGACAACGTATACAGGTTCATTTTTTTTTTTATTACAACGCGTTTTGTCAAACGAATTGCAAGAGAAACCGTCATAAACACTCACGAGGGACCGTCATAAAGGACAAAGGCTGGGGTGAGTGAGCGTCGTGTGGCGTGACTCATGACTTGTTGACACTCGACAACGCAAACGAAGGTGCACGGTTAGTTAGGAGGCACAGGTGTTTGACAGGCGACATAGCCCTGCTGCCTTCCGCGTCCCTCCGAAGCCACGCCTTCAGACAACAGAACAATCTGGGTTTGCTTCCGTTGTGAACGCGATCCTGCGTTAAAACTTTCCTCGAGTTTGCTTTCTTTTCTGCTTCGGTCTCGACTTCGCAACAGTTGCGACTTGAATGATCGAGCAGTGTATTTTCATCACGGACAGGGTCTGTCGTGGTACTTGTCTCGAGTGGTGAAGTTGACACGAACACAGGGGTGATGAAGCCCCCCGCTAAACATCTGCTTCTTAATCTTTTGCGCAGGTTACCCCAGTGTCTGCACCGCTCCCAGTTCGACGGCCAACTCGCTGTCTCCGCTGGGCACACGGTCAGCGCAGTCGCCTGACAGCGGAGGCACCGGCGGTCCCGCCAGTGCCGCCGCGTCCCTCAACAACAACACAATGGCGGCCCGATGACGCTGGTCGCCGTCACCGAAGCCATGACGCCGTCTTCGCCCCGCAACGGGGTGTCACCGGCCGACTCGGCGCCGAGCTCATCCACCAGGCCTAGGCAGTCTCCGCCCGCCTCCGCCAGCGGGCACAAGAAGACGTCGCGCCACGCGCCGCCGCCGCCAGGGGCAGTGAGTGGCGCTGGCGTCGCCAGCGCGCCGGATGCCGACACGGGCGCCATATCGGCGCCCACGTCATCTTCGTCATCCGCGGGCGAAAGTTCGTCTGCAGCCGCCGCCGCCACCCTCAAGTGCACGCTGTGTCAGGAGCGGCTCGAAGACACCCACTTCGTGCAGTGCCCGTCCGTGGGCCAGCACAAGTTCTGCTTCCCGCTTGCTCGAGGGACAGCATCAAGAGTCAGGGCGCGTCGAGCGGGAGCGAGGTCTACTGTCCGAGCGGCGAGAAGTGTCCCCTCGTCGGCTCGTCGGTGCCCTGGGCCTTCATGCAGGGCGAGATTGCGACCATCCTGGGCGACGAGTACAAGCTCGCCAAGGGAGCCGACACCTAAGCCGCCCGTGAGGGCGGTTGGAAGGCCCCGTTGCTCTCTGGTTACGTTTTTGTCTCGCTGTGGTTGCAGCACTAGCAGCCTCACACCCCCTGCCAACCATTGCTTGCTTCTCCGTTTCCCCGATAGGAGGGGAGGAGGATGGCGGTTGGCAACCGTTGTCCAGTGGTTTCCGGTCCGCGTGTTTTTGTCCCCTCGGAGGGGGCATCCACCATGCACGACGAAAAAGAGTTCAACCTCGTCTCTTGTACCTCCCCGTCTGTGGACTGCTCTCGCGCGGCGGGCCAAGTTGTTTCCGTCGAGCTGTTGAAGGGTTCTCCGGGCGCGACCTGCGAGGATGCCGGGAGTGCTCGAAAGCGTCGATCGCGTTGGTGACCGGTGGTGGCTTTCTGGCCGATGGTCCATTTTGTCGGTTGCAGGAGTGGACTTTGGGGAACTGCTTCTGTACGCCGCCGCTGGTCAAGATGTCGCGCTCCCGTGATGTGCCCCGGTGGAGCTTGTGTGTCGTCCGAGACCCACCTTGTAAATAATAATAATAAAAAACAAAAAAGTCCACGAAATGCCGCTTGATGCATGTGTCGGTTCTGGTATATTGACTGAGCTGTCAGTTCAGTAATCCTCGAAGGTACTTCAATGAAGTGCATGACATGGAGGAGGGGAGGGGGGGGGGATCTAGTACATTAACAGACGGTTGCCGAATAACAGTTTTATTAATGAAACACTGCATCTAGGGGGAAAAATGTTCTTACCTGGTTAGGACAGGCACATGTCTCAAAATAAATATTCGTAAAGAAAAAAAATTGCCCAATATTTATGTTACAATACGAATTCTAAGGTTTCTGTGCGAAACGCGAAATTTTACCCCTGCGGGAGGATGATCGCGTTTGTACCCACTATACTTACGTGTGCGCCTCCGATTAGTAGCATAAGTAGCGCGAGCACGTAACAAAAACAGCTGTTTTAGTCACGAACTTGTGCCGCTGAGATGTGCTCCAGAGCAAGGAGCTGCGCTTGTAGCCCTCCGGTACACCATGGTGAAGGTGAAAAAGAGCTAGTGTGCGCTTCGATTATAGTATGTCTTTGTTAATAAAGGATTGTTTTAGCCGAGCCGTTTCTGACATGCCTGCCCTAACCGGTAGGAAACAGAAAGTTTTCTTATGTTGCCTTTCGTCTTCACGGTAGCTACCCTAACAGATTTCATTTCCTGAATACCTCGAAATTCGTCTTCACGATATAGTACTTATTGTCAGCGAAATTACGTAAATGAAGATGCTGTAAGCAACATTCAAATTTCCGCGCGCTCTCCAGCGGTGTGACGTCACAAGCGGTACAGACTTTCTGTTGGCGTCCGGTGGCGCAGGTAGTCATAAACCGAGTATGTCGAGCGTATTCCTGTAGTGAATGAGTTTCCAAGCATTATTTTCTCACCATCCAACGTCTTGTAATCAGTTGGGAACGTGCTTTACTACCCACTTTGTACCATTTCTGCCGTCACACTTCAGTATAGCCGGTTTGAGAAACACGACGAGAACGAAATTCAATATTCTGCGATTTTGTTTTTCTTCTCACAATACTTGGGGGACTAGTACCGTGTCTATTAGTGTGTTGAGCCAATTTGAGGCAAATCGGCGACCATAAAAAATCGCTGGAGTACCCCTTTAATGATGAGCAAGAGACATTATACAGGCCAAGAAACGAAGTAAAACAGAAGTGATATAGAATAAGCCTTTTGACTTATGAAAAACACTTGAAAAGCTTCGCAAAGATCACCGAATTTAGCGTGATTAGTTTTCGAATACAACAATTTCAGGAAGAGAATTCCAGTCAGTAAGACTATTTTAGAAAGAATTGCGTTTTGAGTGTTCCTTGTTGCAGAGCTGGCTTTGGGGGGTCGGTAATAGCACTGCGGTGACTGAACGCGTCTTTGACTGGTCTGTTTAGCTTCATCTACCGCGCATGCGACCGAAAGTAATCCTCAAGTGCAGTGATGGAAGTGCTGCGCCATTTGCCCCTTGAACCAACGTCTGCTACATGCTACATCTTGGGCCAAAATTCCATCTTTGCTAACAATTGCGCTACACCTGCGCCGAGATGAGCTTAAAAGGGCACTGACACCCCATAGGTCTTTCTTTTTCTTTTTAACGTGCAAATTGTAGTTATAGACGCGCAAAAACACACCCAAAACACTAAAAAAACAACTTACCACGCTTGCAAGCGCCTTTTCACTTTTTTTGCGTTCTTCACGCATTCTCACCTCGCTTCATTTTATTTATGACGTAATCGATTATGAAATTTAGTAGCTTTTAACCGACATTTCTATAATATTTAATAACGGCATTCGCAAAACATGCTTTTTATGCAATCGCGAACGCGCTACGCTCCTTTTTGAAATACAGAAAATCGGAGTCCGGAGTGATGTCGCCTCCTGGCTTTTTATCCTCCCTCGGAAAACATGAGCCGGCGCTCGGCACATGAACCACTGAGGATGATCGGTAAGTCGGGGAATCGAGACGAAGTTATCTTTTTTAGGTGCCCGACGACCTCTAAATTGCAAAAAGGAAATCAGTAGACGTCAAAACAACTGGGTTTGGTGTTGGTGTACCGTAGTGTCGGTTGTGACTCCGCCGTTGCAGCCTTTCACGCAGAACCGGCGCTACGTGGCCCCTCACGTAGCTCCCAAAAGTCCACTGCGGGTTCTCTTCGACCTGACACCGTTTCAAAGAATTTGAGATCGCTGAAATGGCCCTAAAAGAACTTCAAACTCGAAAGTGAAGCGTCGTCTGCTCACATAGGCTGCACGCATGGAGAACAGCGGTTCATCGCAAGATGCGGAAGAACACAACACTTCGGGTCGGGACGGTTCGGAGGCGTCAGAGAACCTCGAGTTGCAGGACGACTCAATCTTTGACGTCACTGCACTGGCGCGGATTACGCGGGAACTTCAAATTCGACTTTGGGGAATTGTTTGTTTTTAGAGCGCAGCTCTTAGGCGTCCGTTTCCGGCGTCGCCGTCGGCGTAATTGTAAGGTCGCTTGTGATCTCAGGGGGGCCACCGGGGGAGGGGGGGCGTGACAGGCGGGGAGCGGGGCGGATCCAGAACCCCGTTTTGGGGGGGGGGCGGGACAACTTTTAAGGATAATGTTCTCCCATTCTTTCTTGTGCAAGGGGGTCCACCCATATCAAACTGCTCTCCGAGGAGGGGAGAGGGAGGGGGGTCGACTTTGTTTGGGGGGGCGGCCCCCCTTGGATCCGCCACTGAGGGGGAGGAGGAATAGCAGGCGGGATGACGAGGTGAGGAGGAGAGGTATCACCCTCCCCTCAGTATCCTTCCATCCTCCTCCTCAAGAGTTGCACTCTAATTCGGCGTTACAAAGAGTTGTAAACGGCTTTAATTTTTTTTTTTACTTCACAAATAATGAGTTTTTAAGTTTCAAAATGTGAAGGTAAAATGTCCGCGCATCGTTTTCCATCGTTTCGGATAATAATAATAATAAAATACTGACCTTTCAATGCCCGTTTAAACAAAGGCAAAAAAATGTTTAATTATTGGTTGATTCTAATATTTAGAGATGTAGAAGAATAGGGAAATGGTACAAATATGTATTCCACAGCATCTCTACTCATCATGGTTCATTTATCTTCTGTAAGAGCCAGTGGCGTGGCCAGGAAGTTTGTTCGGGGGGAGGCTTAAGCCCCATAAGCCTCCCCCTGGGTAAGCCACTGGTAACAGCACGATCGAAGGCTCGAATACACACAACCCCCAACACACAAAAAGGTCAAGTCACGGGGCATTCGCTAAGCTTGATTGGTTTAGCCGATGAATGAACTCGGCCAGTGAGATGACGAATGCCATGATGTCGCGCTTTTGACGCTGTTTGATAGGTTCCTTAAGGCGTATTCACTGGCCGCCATATTTGAGGTCACTGTTTAGAGCGCATGCTCAGAACGAGCTCACATTAATAGGCTGCCAAGACCGACAATCTTGATGGTGCGGGGTGCACGTTGCAAAATAACTGGAAGCTAGCCATCAGCACGTGCTCAGCATTAGCGCACACAGATATGGCCGCTAGTGAATACACCCTATTGGCTGGTGTCGTCGGCTGCGCATTGACTGAGATGAAGTACAGACGTCGGTCAACCCACTGGCCCCGTCATCTTCTGAATTTCCAGACGATGTCAGGAACTAAACGTCGCGAGAAAAATATGCGCAATGGTGGGGTGGCGGCTACCGTAATAAGACAGAGCCAAGACATTTTACTCCCGATGAGATCACTTGATTATCATGTCTGCCACACGCTCTCCGTGCCGTGGCTACAGAATGTACCGTGGCCATAGTGTAAGATATAGTCTTTAGGTGAGGACACTGGCGCGAGGACCAATGAAACGCGATCGACTAGATAAAGTCCTCTCACGAGCGCGTGCGTTGCCATGGCATCAGACAAGCACGAGCTCCTTGCTCAAGGATGTGCGACGGCTGCACGAGAGATGCCATAACAACAATATATATATATATATATATATATATATATATATATATATATATATATATATATATATATATATATATATATATATATATATATGGGGGCATTCACTGGCCGCCATATTTGGGGTCACTGTTTAGAGCGCATGCTCAGAACGAGCTCACATTGATAGGCTGTCAAGACCGGCAATCTTGATGGTGCAGGGTGCACGTTGCAAAATAACTGTGGAAGCTAGCCATCAGCACGTGCTCAGCATTAGCGCACACGGATATGGCCGCCAGTGAATACACCCTATGCATATATATATATATATATATATTTTTTTTTTACAGTTGCGTCGTTTTGTTAGTGAGCGACGCTAGTTCGCCGCGGGCCCTTGGGCGCGCGCGTGCGCTCGTGAGAGAACTCTATCTGGTCGCTCGGCGGTCGGGAAGAGTCCTCACCTAAAGAGTATGTCTTATAAGGAGTATTCACTGGCGGCCATATCTGTGTGCGCAACCGCTGAGCGCGTGCTGGTGGCGAGCTTCCACAGTTCTTTTGCAACGTGCATTCCGCACCATCAAGATTGCCGGTCTTATGGACCTATTAATGTGAGCTCGTTCTGAGCATGCGCTCTGAACAGCACCCACAAATATGGCGCCCAGTGAACAGGGGTTTCCCCAGGATTCTAATCAAGGGGGGGTGTCCCAATGGCTGGGGGGGGGGGGGGGGGGGAGGCGATGCGAGGCGAGGCTAGATAAAATATAAAACTGTTTCTTTTTTTAGTCCACTAGCTAAATTACAGACGTCTATTAACCAAATGCTCATACCCGTAATGTATGTTTCCTTTCTCTATATATACACCTGAGAAATGGTGTTTTCTACTTAATCTGAAAAAAATATTATTTTTTTTTTAGATTCAAGGGGGGTGTTTAGGAGAACTAGGGGGGGTCTGGGAAATCCCTGCCAGTGCATACTCTCTATACCGTGACCGTGGCACTCGTGCCGATCGCATCTGCCTTCACCGCCTCACACCAGCGCGCGCGCGTCGAGCTTCACCGCTTTGCACCGGAGTGCTAGGAGCAGCGGCTGATCAGGGGGAGCGCCTGGGTCAGCCCAGTTGGCTCGGAAATTAGGCTCAGTACTGTTTCAGGTTTACCTTCTTCAGCTTCAATTGCAGGTTAACCTCTAATTTAAAAAAAAAACACTGGCAAAAAAAGGGAGAAAAACCGCGGATCTTTATCTGAATAAATACGGTATAGTAGAGGTAATGTCCGTGCCGCACAATCGAAAGGGCAGCGAACTTTAACTCAACTCTGGCTGCAACACCGCTAAACCGCAGGGCCACTTTTTAAACCGCCACTGTATAAGTTTTCATAATATTTCTGGGTGTCCTTTTCGCAATTTATGATATAGGAATCGTGAGCTTGGTAAGTTCAGAGAACTTGGGGGGGGGGGGGGGGGGGGGGGGCGTATCTGTTTGTTGACAGAAAAATTAACATTTATGCTTTTGTTGTTGTTGTTGTTGTTTTTTTTGCTGGCATTTGACGGAAATGATATATACAGGCTAAATAAGTTATCGAGCGTCAAAGCGGGAGGGGGAAGGCCTTGACTCAACTGAAATGTCGCGCTGTGCTTCATTTCACAACAATTTGTTTGTAATACTAATTGTAAACTGAACTTGCTCTGACCTTAGGCGTATTTCCAAAAGAAGGCTGCCTGTTCCATATAGAAATAGCAATCACTTGTTCAGTTTTATGCGATGAGCAAACAGACGGCATATCTGCTCCAAAAGCGTCAGTGGCTGCTCCAAACCGACATTTTGCTGCTACAAAAAAATCAGATGCCGCCACCATCGCTGGAAGCGGAAAAAATGACGTCACAGGAATTAACGTGTCGGATATGTCGCAGTGGCGGATCTAAGGGGAGGGGTGGCGACTGGGGCCGCCCCCCCCCCCCAAACAAAGTCGACCCCCCTCCCTCCCCTTTCTCGGAGGGCATTTGACATGGGTGGACCCCCCTTGCACAAGAAATAATGGGAGAATAGTATCCTTAAAATTTTTCCGCCCCCCCTCCCCCCCCCCCCAAAAAAAAACGGAGTTCTGGATCCGCTCCTGATATGTCGCGATCCTGGTCGTTGCTCGTAGGAGTTCCCACAAAAATGTAGTACGAGCGAACGCGACTGTCGTTGTCGTCACGGAAGGGGGGGGCAACTTTGGCATGCTGAAGCATTCGTGGACCGTCCAGCTGAAGAGCAACCCTCAGCAGAACGGGCGTTTGTCACATCTCCCTCCACGGCTGTGTCGCCGCCAGGATCGCGACAGGGCAACTACGTGACACGTCTATGACGTCATCGGGCGATAATCGAGTGGCCAAATTCGGAGAACGCGGTAAACACATCGGTCGGGGACTCGTTCCAGATGCCATAGTTCTACTAAGGTGTACGCTCATCGCGAAAAAAGAAAAGAAAAAACGATTGGATGGTTTTACAAACGAGACTCGTTCAAGGTACCATAGTAGCTCCCTATAATAACTCTACGTTCATCGCGGGAAAAAGAAAATTGGATGGTTTCACAACGATGCCCTGTAAGCAGGGTTCTAAACTAGCGAGTCAAAGGTGGCTGCAAGCAGATCGACGTGTACCTAAGGTGCGATTCCTTGCATTTTTGTTTTTTCCTGACTGCAGCGACCTGTGTCGGCTACAGTTCCTAGCGACGTTTAACTACCAGTTCGTTTGCAGGTATCTGGTATTCCAAGCGGTTAAAAACGGCTCATATCTGTCTTAGACGCTGTGGTGCGGGCATTTCCAAGTAAAAACATTCCCTTCCTACCAAACTGGAGAGTCGCCACGTTCACATGAAACGTTTGGAACAAAGCGTCTTGGTACGAAGCTTGAGATAAGCTAAGTACCTCACGCCCACTTGAAAGCTGTCAACCAAGAAGTCGATGTACACAGAGGCGTATTTGTTTGTCTTGCAACTTCTTGTCCAAGGATTGGACGCTTCGTGTTGGAGTTGAGAAGTGGTAGTTCTGAGTTCGCTTTTTTATATTCTCCATATATATGAAATCGACGAAGGTACGTGGAGGTAAGCTACATTCCGACACTCCTTGTAATCCTTCCCCAGTTAGTGTTCCTAGAATATCAGTAAAAACCATGGTGTATATAAGTTGTTTTCTCGCTTCTGAAGGAAACTTTGCGAAGTGTCAAGGGAGTACCGGGCGTTCATGAAAAAGGGAACCGTGTTCTGCGGCCCACGCAGGCACGTAGCCAGGGGGGAGGGGGGGCGCCAGAGCCCCCCCCCCGAAATCTTTCATTTTCCTGGGACCTCCTCTCCCCCTCCCACTCATACATCATTTTGTCATGGGCGCCCCCCCCCCCCCCGCCGAAGCAAAATCCTGGCTACGTGCCTGGGCCCACGTTAATATATTACGCATCGCAGAGAGCTGAAACTCCGTTGAGATTGTGACGCTATAGTGGTAGGGACGGAACGTGACAGCTTGAAAACATGACGTCACCCGAATCAAAACACAATTGAGGAAGACGGAATTTTTCTGAGAGGCTCCGTCCACGTGAGCTCAATGTCGTTAAAACAACAAAGGGCATTGTCGGCGCCTGTATCATGTATTTCGGTGGAAAACAAACAATAAACACTTGTCAGCAAGAAAGAAAACAATATTCCCTTTCTTGCTGCCAACTGTTTTTCGCCAATATGAATCCCACATGAGTCCACAATGTACTCTTGTTTTGACAATAGGCTAAGGTGAACGTCGACTCATCAAGAAATTTCGTCTTTCTCAGTTATCTTTTAACCCAAGTAACGTCATATTTTCAAACTTTCGCGATCTATATCCAATCGCTAGCGTCACATTCTCAGGAGTTTGAGTTTATGCCATCGCATAATGCATGCATGGTTTATTTACCGGGGCCGAAAAAAGAACACGGGTATAGCTTTCTCTCGGGAACGCCCGGTACAACAGTATAGCAACTCCATCTGTGTTCAAGCTGCATTTCGAAAGATTGGTCCGGACTTGTGCCCTCGGCACAGTTAGTGCTCGAGTAACTATAGCACATGTATCTCGGGTGCGTTTTTAGAATACCTTTTTTTGCAGCCACGTGCTGTAAGAGAGTCGAACGACGACACTTTCCGGCTGCGAAGTGTAAGGCGTTGCAGATGGCTTTACGTAAGCGCACAACAGCTGCGGAGCGGCACATAGGGTGCCGCACAGTACGCTCAATGCACAGATTTTCCGCTCCTATATTTTTCTTTTCTTTTTGCTCGCTTTGAGCTCGACTTTCGAAGAGTATGAAGCCTGAATAACACTTGGAGCTACGCATGGTGTCCGTGCCTGTAACACGCCCCTCTGACTGGTGCGTTTACCGCGTGTTAAAACGGTGTCCCTCAAATTCTGCCTGAGGACGTCATAAAAATGTCACGTCGCCCGCCGCGATCACTGGACGCCGTGACGACAGCGACACTCGCGTTTGCTCGCACTTTTGCAGGTACGTCTAGCTCCAGCCACCAGCATTGCGACCAGTGGCGTAGCCCTGGTCGCGATCCTGGAAAGACAATAGTGGAAGGCCATAGTGGAAGACCATCGAGCAGACGAAAAGACGACTGCAGGATTGGTGGCATCAAACACAGCCAGTGATTTCCCTACACACCCTCTAGGGGGTCTCACACCTTGTTTTTTCTGAAGGTTCCCCTTATTTCCCAACGACTCCTCCATTCTTAATACCCCCCCCTACCTTCGCGCCCCCTAAAATTTAGACACCCTCTCTTATTTTAATTTCTGTGGAAAACCCCTGAACGCAACTACTAGGGGGTGCTGAATTCACCCCGGGCTTGGGCACGATTAATCGAGCCCGCCCCAAGTGATGGAAGAGCAGCCGCAGTATCATCATCGTCAAGCGGGGAGAGACTTATAATGCTGTAAATCCACCCTAAACCCCCCTCCCTCCCCGCCAAAATCCAGTCGACCCTATTCATAAATAATATACACCATGGTTGACTAGAAGGGGAGGGTGGAGCGAGTGAGGAAAAGGCGATCCCACCTGCGCAAGCCGCCCGTAGATGGCGTTACGATCGGGGGTCCGAGGTGTAATTTCACTGCGATATCGCCGATACTTTAAAGGGGCGGTGCAACGATTTTCGAACTTTGGCCAATTGACTGCAGGAACTGTGTCCCACGGTAAAAAACCGCTTTCCTTTCTTTTTTTTCTTTTTTTTTTTTTGCGCGCACGTTTTTGTATGAAAAAAAAAGATGTGGCAAATTGCAGGTCAAAGTGCCTCTCAAGTTTCACGTCTTCTTACGACTGACATACTCTGGTGGTACCACCGGTTTCCCGCTGGGTTCTCTCTTTAGGTACCCAAGCCGCTTCCTCCGGGAACATTTTCAAGGATTAGCACCATCGAAGGTCGCGGTGAGCTATCGACACAAGACGGTTCGCCACGGGGCTGACGGCGACTGTAGCAGCGGAGGGGTACAAGTTTTGTTGACTTCCGTGTGTCCCCCATATACGTTTCACTAGTTCCCGCAACCGCCACACGCGGTTGCAGATCGGCAAATAATTGGTTTATTCCTTTGCAACTACGCAGCGAAATAGCAGTTTTTTGAGGCAAGGTTACCCGTTTTTTTGTCAGTTGTGCCTAGAATAAACAATATAAAAAACACAAATACAAAAATAAGTTGCGCTTATAAGAGTTTTTGATGCGCGCGTGAGCTAAAATGCCGTGATCGCTCGCCACCTCCCCTTCTAACACCATACCTTTTCTGGGTTTGTTCAAACTTCAAATACATCTATATTCTTTGCACCATGGTTCCCCGTAGCTTCGTTTTCTACTTTATCGAAAGACCTACAACCGTAATCTTGAAATTTTTAGAGCATTAAGGTTCAGTTATTACTGAAAAAAAGGCGAACCTTACAGGCACACTAAAGGGTAATTTGAGATCTTTTACGGCACAAACTCAATCTACAGAAGATCCTGAAAGCCCAAAATTACAATCATGCGTGGCTTTTCTCCTATTATTAACGCGACAAAACATCACGACACGGCAATGCTGTTTTTTATTTCTTTTTTTTTAATTGAAGAAGAGGTTACGTATGTTTCTAATTTTGTGTCTTCTAGGAGGCTTATGGCACGTAGATTGAGTTTGCGCCATAAAATGATTACCCCCCCCCAATTAACTTTAATGCCGCTTTAAGCCAGAAGCGTGAAGTCACCTTGCATGGAGTGTGACAGTTAGAACAGAAAAGACGAAGCGTAAAACATACAAATTTATGATCAGTCAATTGAAACAACCCAAAAGCTAAAAAAAAACGCAACAATTTTTTTTTACGTTATTAATGATATTAGCAAAGCTGAATAACAACGCATATGCCCGGTGCCCGTTTACGACGTATTTTTGCATCTCAGGAAGACGGAAATGTCGTCCACGAGGAAGTTGTAGACAGTTGCCCGCCTACTCCATAATCACCAAACAAATTATGGATTTCGTGACGATGTATAGCTACAACCACGGTCGGACAGTACACGTGCGCCCTCGCGGATATTGATGATGCTAACTATAATTTATCACATAGACACTTGCAGATACATGCCACAAGACAGCGCACGTGCACGGACGCACGCATTAGCATAGAGGGTGAATACACAGTCTTTCCCTAATGAAGTTAAAAACTTTGACAGGTATAGAAACACGGAGGCGCTCTGATCTGTTTCAACATGGCGTCAATTGGGGACAAGGCGCATCTCGGAGGTAAATCACCGGCTAGAGTACAACGACAGTTTGGATATGCTCGTTCCATACGTCGTACGATGCGTTCACTTCTGACACCCGCGTCGAAAATCGGTTAGCACGGTGTCAACAGACTCTTCATTCAAAATAGTTCCCGTTCTGTGCATGTTACCGACACTGCGAGTATTTTTAGACGTTGCATTCCATGCTATAGATGAATGGATGGATGGGTGCTAATGGATGTACCCTTTCTAATGGGGCGGCAGCTTGCGCCACTTCGCCAAGAAACCAAAGGCATGATTCATCCCCTCCCCCTATACTAGGCCAATTATGCTCCACTTCTATATTTTTCCATCACTAGGCAGTGTGGTACGTATCGCCAGGATATCTTCTGCGGGATCCCTTTGGGAGACGCCTTGATGCTTGTAACCAGCGTTGTACACGTTCCTCCAAAACAGAAAGGAAAGCTCGAACTTCTTCATCTTAGCACTGGTTTTCTTTACAAGTTCTATTGGTTCGAAGGAACACGTTCACGTTACGTTTACCCGTTCCCGTTACGCTTCTCAGGATTGGAAACTTATCGTTACATTAACGTTACGTTTCCGAATTTCAATGAAATATTATGCTGGATATAATCCTCAGCACAAAAATAAATAAAGCGAGCAAGTTAAAATATTTACATCGACTACGTGTCGAGTAGCCACGATCACATTTGTTCCAGTTGTTTGTTTTCGACCATCTCTCGGACATTTCCCCAACTATTGAAGCCGGAGGTTGAAATAGTCGAGGATAGAAAGCCTAAATGCCTACTAAACTCTGAGTGAAGCAGCAGATAGATAGGTATAAGAAAATAAAAATAAAGAACGCCGTTCCTTCTGCCGTTTCCTCGAAAACGATACGAGTTCCCGTTCCAGTTCCATCGATGCTAGATGGAACGGCGGCATTCCTCCTGACGCCACCCTCGTCAGCATTGAAGGGGGGGGGCTGTCATCACGAATGTTATTGCCGCTATGCTCTCACCGTCGATTCCTTGGGACGTGTCGCACGACAAAACGCGCGGCTATTTCGGGCATCTACAGACACGTGGCGTTGCGGCGAGCGTTGCCACAGACGACGTTGTGGAACGCGCGCTCGTGTGTGCGTGCATGTGCGTCTGTCTCGTGGCATGTATCTGCAAGTGTGCGTGTCTAATGTGCCTGGTGTGTATCGGGTGCCACCAGGGGCGGATTCAGGAATTTCCTGAGGGGGGGGGGGGGTTAGTGTTGGTCAGCGTACCATATGTTTAGGAACCCCCTCCCCCTTCCCTCGTCTCACGCCCTAAATTTTACACATGCAGAAATCAAGAGGGGGGGGGGGGGTCAGGACATCCGGACCCCCCCTCAAATCCGCCCCTGGGTGCCACACTTACGACAGAAACTGCAGCGGGCACTAAACGTGTCGCCCGGCAACGCGCCCTGCCGATCGACTCTCCCGAAGGGTCATCACCTGTCGCTCACACGCCATTGGAGGCTCCTGCGAGAGTGCGCAATCCTTCGAGTGTGGACGAAGCGTATGGCCTTATCGCGACATCAAGATCCCTTTCTGTTCAGGCTGAGGGCATCAGCGGAATCCCAAACTATAGACGAGCTCGACTTATTGCCCGCGACCTCACGAGTGTCGAAGGCTTCTACTCACGACTATACTTCGTTTCACCGTATCACTTGGCAAAGAGCGAACACTACACGGCGCCTTCGATTCAATCAGGGCAACGAAGGCGAGGCACGTTAGCAGCCCTTACCAAAGGTACGGGGGCGAGAATATGACCCAAGCAGTTGAAGATGGGAAGGAAAGAACTCTCCTCTTACCCAGATGATTTTTTATGTGTCCCATAGGTCGCTTTGTCCCCGTCGGAAATCTCTCTCTCTCTCTCTCCCACCCGCGGCTTCGACAGCACCGCGCGCATAGTGACATAAAGTACAGTCACGTGCCTCCCTCCGACGCGCTGATTGGCTCGCAGGGACCGTAGCCTTCGACGTTTGCCAAGTTATCGTGAGACGGGGTACAGCGCAGCCTGTAAACTTCTCTTTACTGTCTATCTGCGTACACATCGGAGCGTCCATATCGCTCAAGGGCATTTGCTCGAGAGAAGGTAAACACGAATACTAATCAAAGACGCGTGGTGTGGAATTTATACTGCCTCTCGGTAAAAGTATTTTTTAATGCGCGTATACAGTACCACGACCTCTTTGGCGATGTTTGGATGTGTGCTCCGTCACGTAGATGGCCGCTAATCTCGGACGGTCTAAATCTGGTCGCGGTGGCCTTGAGAAAGGCGAGCGCGAAAAGCTCGCGTGACGTAGAGTGACGTGGAGGTGACGCGAGCGGCTCCCTGTGATTGTGCCGACGCCACTTTGTTCGTCACGTCACGTGATCCGATGTGCGAATGGACGGCCAATCAGAGAGGGTATATGTGCGCCAGGTGACGCTGCAGTCCGGCTGCTGTCACTGCGTGACGCGATAAAATAGAAGTGATTCAGATATCCGACGGAGTCAACCAAACAGCGCCATTAAGTGCATCGTGACGGGGCTCGTTGTCCGTGTGTTTTTTGCTATCGCCGGCTACACCAATCACACGCAGTGAATGGCTGAATTCGCCGTGATCCTGCATCAATTCCGAACTACATGGTCCCGTAAACACCAACAACTCCAAAAGGGAAGCCTGCAGGGGACAGCCTATGGGAGCTCAAGCTCGTCTGCTCCTTGCAGAGGGGATGCAGTGTCGTCAGAATGCCGAGCTCTGATTGGCTGATTGGAAGGACAGTCGGTAGACCTCAAGGCAGCTAGCATTGAGGTATACCCACTATTCTTCCAACAAAGCCAATCAGAGCTTGGCGTTTTCACGTTATACTGCAACCCCTGTGCAGAAAGCAGACGAACTTGAGAAGCTATAGCAGATCCATAGGCTGTGCTGCAGCTGGTTTCCCTTCGGGGGTTGTTGTGGGTGTCGAGTCCCCGATTAAGGTGTTTAGGAGGCCATGTAGATCGGAAGTGAGACAGAGACCAACTTCCAGACGGGTGGTCTTGCCGCATGTTCATACTGTTTCCCACCGTGTACCAAGCACGTTGCTAGGAGGCTCAACGTCCCTGTCGTTTCTTTCGGCGCCATCAACGTTGTCTCGACTGTGTACCGCTATCAGTCAAGCTGGGCGCCCTGGAGCCCAGTGTAAAGTTAAATACCGTAATCGGTACGTCCCCTGTGCCTCTGGTGTTGTTTATCTCATCTTCCTGTCCTCTGGCAAGGTGTATATTGGACAGACGGGGAGGTGTGTAAACGTCCGGGCGAGAGAACACTTCCTTTCCCTGCGCTCCTCGCCACCAAGGCCATATGCGGTACGCCGTGACAGAGGTGTGTACGTGTCCACCATTGTTCGAAGAGATTAGGATTCTAGCGCGGTGCCGAAATAAGATAGCGAGAAAAATTGATAATGCCTTTTTTTGTTGGCAGTTATGAAGCGGGGATGGTGTCAGCACCCCGTCGGTGGCCTTGGCGTGTGACGAGGTGGACTTCGGCCAAAAGGTGCGGCGAGCTTGTGTAAGGCAAGTGTCCACATGTGAGGGGTGTTTTATCGGGTTGATCGTTTTGTTCCTACCTTTCCAGTCTCTTGTCCACTTGCTGTGTCGTGCAGGCGTAAACTTTTCAGTCGTCAGTCAGCAACTGTTTTTTTGCTCCTTGTCCTCTGTTCTCTCGCTGTTTCTTTTTCTCTTTATTTAAACTATGTTAACTCATTCTGCCCAACTGCAGGCGTTAAAAACCCAGCATTATGATTTGCTTGTTTTCTTTTTTTGTGCTGGGGTTAGGGTAAATAGCAGAAGGCAGATCCAGACATGTGATGTGCGATCTCCCCTACAGTATGCAGGTCGTTTCGGGGACGAGGAATCCAAGGTGGAAAATGAAAGCACCGTAATATACAGGCCAACTAAACCAGTCAAGGTCAACAGCTATTCATAGCGTGCACGTGTGGTCATTCTGCGGTGTTGGCGGTTAATTATTTCCACTTACTGCTTTCAGGAAAGTACTACTCTTGGGATATAGAGGTGCCGGAGGTGGTGGTCCAAGTCTCTTATTTTGCAGTTTAATGCGTACGACTGAAATGAAAGCGGTCATGAGGACCTCTACCTGAATTTCACAAGTTATGCACTTCCGAAGCTTGTGTCAACGAAGGACTACAATCGAGTCAACCAGCCGTTATTGAGTTGCTGTAATCTTCGAATATATTAGTAATAATTAATCACTTTCACAAAATCCTGCTTCCCCACACTCTAAAAAAATCCCGTGCGTCTACTTTCCCGCACAACACTCGGAGAGCCAATCATCACAAGTTACGGAGGCAACTCAGCGAATGACGATGCCGAAACATAGCTTAGACCAAAAACCGCAGTCTAAGTTGTGACATTAAGCAATACAAGCGTGACGTTTTGGATTGCTTAATGTCAGAACTCAGACTGCCTTTTTTGGTCTATACATATGTTTCGGCACCGTCATTCGCTGAGCTGCCTCCGTAAGTTGCGGCGATTGGCTTTCCGAGTGTTGTGCGGGAAAGTAGACGCGTGGGCTTTTTTTTTTAGAGTGCACTGGAATCTGTGCCTCAAAACAAATATCCGACGAGCCCAGAGGCCTAATGCTTCCTCGCTGCCATGTCGGACGAAAGTCGGCGAGGATGCTCCTCCCCTTCCTTGACGTGAGGGAAATGATGCTTTCCTATTGGCTGGCTGTGCAATAATACCCTTCCTTTTCCACGACGTCAGGGAAATCGTGCTTTCCTATGCGGAGTGCAAGCTCGTCTGCTTCATGTGCAGGGGTTGCGATGATGTCAACACGCAGAGCTCTTATTGGCTGATTGAAAAGATAGGGGGTACACCTCAAGGCATCTAGCATTGAGATCTACCCACTATCCTTTCAATCAAAGCCAATCAGAACTCGGCGTCGTTCTGACATTATTGCCACTCCTACGCACGCAAGCAGACGACATGCCCTCCGCATTGGCTGGACGCGCGATGAGTAACCCTTCCCTCGGTGATTTGAACCAGGAACCTTTAGTGCACTCAAATTGCAAAGGGGAATACGGAGCGCAACTGAGGGAGAGGAGGAAATGAGGCGCGGTGAGAGAAAGTGATCACGTGTAAGACAAATCTCCGTTCCCGCAGCTGCTACTCGGTCCGGAGCAGACGACGTCTTGACCTTAGGTTCCTCGTTTGTCGGAACGCCTCTGGTAGCTGCATAGTGTATAGTCAACAAAACTAAAGGAACTTTTTGGGGTATTCCCCCTGCACTTTCTCGAAGGCTAAATACTTGTTCGTAGAGAATCGGGGGATTTTCGAAAGCCATAGAATGAGGTAGGAAAGCCATTGATACGACTAGCAGACAACGCCGGCGTTCGGCGCTCGAATGCCAGACGCTGACGCATCTGCTCCTGTGCGAAGAAGCAGACGACGGTCTCGCTCGCTCAGATTGAAACGAGAGAGTGGGTAGATGCAAAGGCAGCTAGAGCTCGGCGCTCTGGCAACACCGCATTCTCTGCGCAAACAGCGCAATCTCCTCTCCATTGTGACTGTGACTATGGACGCCGCTGATATCTCACTATGGACGTCACTGTGACGTCCATAGTGAGATTTTTTTGTCACTGACGGGAACAAGAGCAATGTATAGTGTCCACCACCATCGAACTTGTCGTTCGCAACTGGTGATACGAATCTATTTAGGATCACAACTCGTGACGTCGTGGTCGTGACGTCACAGCTCGTGACGTCACAGATCGTGACTGGTCGTGACGTCACAGATGTGTGCCGGGCGCCGCCGAAACATCTTGGCGCCAGGCAGTAGCAGTATTCTGTTTCGGGGGGCGAGGGAAGAGGGCCGTTCCCGTGGCTCGGTAATGCTTGAAAGGGGGGAGTGAAGGTGTACACCAACTCAACTGACTTCACGCGTCTGCGGTGGCGCTGATGTCGGCACTGCGCATGCGTAGGTCATGACGTCAGAAACATAAGTTGCTATAATTCTTTTTTTTCTTTTTTACTTTAGCTGCAGCTGTTCATTGCGCGCGCGACGATACACTTGTCTCAAGGTTGAGTGACGATGCAACGGACTTTCCTCGGGCTGAGAATCGGAATTACCCAAGAATGCACAGTCAATAGAAAGTTTTAGTAGATCGTACGCTGCGCAAAGCGCTCAATCCATGCTTCGAAGTGACGGCACGAGCTCCCGCGCTAGCAAAGCGAACCTCTAGAATACGGTCTATACTAGACGTCTTTAACGTATACAAGCAAGCACGCTCCGCGCGCAGAAGAAAAACGGAAAACATCTGCGTGCCTCGACCCGACGACGGCGCGTGTAGAAATGCGAGTATATTTTTAAACCTCGGGGATAACCTGTGGGCACGTCGAGAGCTTGTCCTTATCGCGATTTGAACGAAGGCGCGCCTTAGCGAACAGCATGCACCGCCGTCACAACTGCACTCCGTTTCACTCCGGAGTCCGACAGCAGCCGACGATCCGATGGGGCCGATCAAGCCAGTAAACTAAAAGCCTGCGCGCCTGCTCCGTGACGTCAATGTAGCTATAGGCCGCAGCAGCGAGCGGAAAAGCGACAGTCGGCTGGTCGAGGCGGCCAGTTTCTTCGACTAGAGAGATGAAGTGTAAGAGTAGAATAATAAAACAGAAAGCTGCCAAACCAACATACCTTCGAAGAGCTCGTACCTTGAGCTTCTTTCTTTGCCTTGATCCATCGGATACGCCGTTGCTCGTCGGTTAAGAGGAGAATATGTGGACCTTCGGTTCTCCGACATTATCTGCCCGACACCACGGCACGCAACACGTATTAGACATTGATCCTCACATTCGCACGCACGAAAACACTAGGGATGATGGTCGCCGACAGACGCAGTGAACATACGGTGAATACGCAGGCGTCTTTTCTCCGCATTTCGAACGGCTTTCTATACGCATGCCCGATTGCGCACCCGCACCTAATGTCCGTCTTTTCTTCGCTCGCGAGCCGCCCGCCGTCTAATAAAGTTGCGTCGTCACGTCGCGTTATATTCTCATTTTAGATTTTTTTTTATTAGGTTTAGTCGGTACAACCTACGACACATTTCCATCTTTGACGACGCTTAGACCAACCGCATCGGGGATGACGGCGCATAAAAAAATAAAAAGTATCCCTCCCCCTTTTTCCACGTAATATTCTCTCTTTTACACAAGTTAATTTGCATAAATACTTCGTTTCAGCTTAACTAAGTTCAGCCGCAGCTGACGTAGGAGCTGATGGGACCAACCAGAGAGCATCAAAAGCGCACCATCATGGTGTTCGTCATGTTTTCCTATACGTGCTCTTTCATCGCCGAACCAATCATAAACGGAAAAGGCCCGGTGACACGCGCTTTTTGACACTGCTTGATCGGTCCCGTTAGCTCGCAGCTTCGGCCAGTGGCGGATCCAGAGGAGGGCCGGGGGCGGCCCCCCCCCCAGACAAAGTCAGACCCCCTCCCTCCCCCTCCTCGGAGGGCTATTTGACATGGGTGGACCGCCCTTGCACAAGAGAGAATGGGAGAATAGTATCCTAAAAAATTTTCCGCCCCCCCCCCCCCCCAAAACGGAGTTCTCGATCCGCCCCTGGCTTCGGCTGCGTCTGGGACCACGGTGTAAGATATATACTAACACCGTGGTATTGACGTAGGCTGTAAACGAAGTAAAGTGGAACCCGATTTCCAAGTGTATACTCGCTCGCAACGCCACTGACGTGCACTGTCGCGGTGTATACAATGATAAAAGCGGACTTTTTCTTTTTAGTTTCTCCTTCGCAAAACCCGATGTCGTATCACGTGGTGGTAGTGTAGCGCTAATAATAGTCGTGTTGCGTGTATGTTTATACGGCGGGAGGTTAGTCGTCCCCATTGGGCGTCTGGCGTTTCCGCTGTAGATGAAACATTTAGCCAGTGCAGTATACCACTGAAGCCTGGGCTCTGAAAGAGCATCGCGCGTGGTAGTACTATATATAGTCAAACACACGCCACTTCGATGCTCGTAGATCGAAACGGGCAGGGCTTGGGACAATCAATCCGGGAAGTTTCCGGTGTCCCGCCTCCAGTGCAAGCTTCGTGTATGCCCTCGACAATGCTTCGGCGTCTCGTGCACGGCGAAATCATAGCCTCTTTTATACTCACAAAGCCTGGCAGTTCGACGACGGAGCCATAGAGTGGCCCGGTCGGAGATTTGGAGCGCGAGGATCTGGTAGCACAGAGCAGCAAAGAGCCATTTCTCGGGGAACCTGGACGTCAGCGCGCAGCTTTTGCAGCGGCGAGGATCCGAAACACACTTTCGTCCTCGCGTCTCGCGGCAGCGGCAGACGCTGCGTTTCGGCGTCTCGCCGCAGCGGGGCGCCAGTCACGTGGCTCTCCTCTCATCCGTTGTCTGACGCTCCACCTTTTCCATTTCGGCGGCCGCTTCTCGCGGCGATCTGTCAGGCTTTGTCAGTATATAGGAGGCTATGGCGGAAGGCATGGAGTGCGTGCTGGAATGCCGGGTGTTCCAAAGGCACGCCCTGCCGTTTTCACTTTTTTGAGTGACGCAGCTGTGTGCTTCGTTTACGCGAGCACGACGGGTACACTCGTATCAGTAGTGGCTTCGTTGCATTACATACTCGCTATCCAGGGAGCCCATAGCGAGAAACGCAGGAAACGTGCGCTCTGTCAGGTTCATACTCGAAAATTATGTGCGTGTGCGTGGTTTTGATAAATGATTTCAGGAGGGGGGGGGGGGGGGGCGGACGGAGGCGGAGGGAAGGTGGTGAGGTTTTTTTTTTTAATTGACATTCTTACAACGAAATTGCAGTCAGGGGTACTTCAACATTTTATGGAGCAAATGCAACTGGGATCGATCGGAGTTATTTTTCTGAAATAATGTCGAAAGATAAACACATTTCACATTGATTTAGTCTCATATAATCGCGTGTAAGCGTTTCAAACTCTATCGTGAGAAGCGCTGAACAAAAACGATACTGCGCCAATATCTTGACCGCGTTCAAAACCAAATCGTTGATCGTCAAGTGGAGCGTCTTCAGACAATGTTAAAATGATTGTGACGTTACTCGATTACTCTTTGCAAGTAACTCTAACTGTAATTGGATGCATTTGTAAGAATGCAACTGTATAGCTTAATTACGTTTGAGGTTACGTAAATGTAGCTGTAACTTAATTGCTTTCACGAGTGACTTCTACAGCTTTGCCAATGGGCTGACAAAAGTGTGCGGGTGACGTTCTTTAACTCATCCACTGTTTTTCTTTTGTCTTTTTTGGGGTCATCGGACAATATTTGCATCATGACAAATGATGGCGTTGCATGATGACAAATGATGGCGTGGACTAGAAGAGTACATGGGGATGACGAAGACTTGCTATTGAAGATGAAGGGATGACGTGAAAGTATCATGGCAACCACACTCGCTCACACACTTTAACATTGTAGACGCTGAGAGACTTGCCGACAGAGTGCCCCAATGCCTTCGGGGTCGTCGGGAATGTATGGAGTTAGCTAAGGTGGTAGCACAGCTGCCACCTGAGCTAATTTGGCTGCACGCATCAGGCAGGACAACCCTACACACCATTTTTTTCATTGAACGCAGATACGTTTTAGTCGTACTACATGATCATATAGTAAATGTACTCCGCTTTTTACATAGGCCAATTTCTAACAAAAACGCGGCGAGACTCTTTTTTGCCACAGACCATTATATATGAGACATAACCAACAAATGAAGACAAAAGATGTCCCGCCAGTTTGTAGGCAAAGCCCATCGCTCTGGCGAACATCTATACAAGCGTGACAGTTGTAATTTTGATTCTCCAGTGCACATATATATTTAAGCTTGCGGGGTGCACCCGGGATACCATAAAACGCGACCGTAAACTTGGCCACCCCATTTCAAGCAGTGTTCCCGCGTTATGGCTAAGTGCGCTCCGCCACTCGAGTAGGCTGTGTCCACAATTGCCCGCCAATAATCGCGTATTCCATTCGTATACACTGCTTCCTCGGCCGACATGTCCCAAAACAATTCAAGAGAAACAACGTCCACGTCCTCCCGCCAAGAGAATCGACAAAGGCGTGCCACATTTTTGTGCAAGACATCGCCTCCTTCCCGCCAAGTTCTCGGCGTAGCAATCCTCCGGTTTCAGCCAGACACGCACACGCGAAATGAGCTTCATCGGCGCCAAACTCTTCCCTTAAAAATAAATAAAAAAAGTAAAGAAGCAAGCGTGCAAAACGAGCACACCGAGCTACGTGACCTGCGACCAAGTTGGAAGAGCATGGCGCCACACCAAACTCGCAAAGTTCGCACGCACGGAGAATCCTCAATGCGACCTCCCTACCCGCCGGATCGGTCAATAAAAACGACGAGAACAACGAGCAAAGCGCTCGACACTGTTGCCATGGAAACCACCTCCACAACAACCGGCAGTAGACCGCACGTCGCTATCGCGGCGGTAGATGACCAACTAACATGGCGTCTTCCATCATGGCGGCGCCCTCCAAGGTTGCAGACGACCAGTCCGTCAGCCCCGAACCTTTTCAGCGGGCGCTGAGTCTGTACCGTCGTAGGCGTTTCGCGGAATGCGCTGACGCTTGTCAGTTGTTGCCGCACATTCCGCAGGCCCACTGGCTTCAGCTCCGAGCCCTGACTCAGCAGGCATGGCTGGATGAGCTCGAGCTCGACGATGAACCCTTGGCGCAGACCCTGCTGGATGACCATGCCCTGGCGCAGACGGCACGTCCGGGCACGTCCTTGAGGGCTCCTGGACCTACGGCGAGCGCCAGGCCCCTGACCAGAGAAGGCCGTCCAGTGACCGGGGTGCGGCGAAGACCACTGTCAAGGGCCACCACGAGTGGCGCAGGGATTGAGAGGGTGCTGCGTACAGCGGCCGGTGGGGCTCGAACGGCTAGAGTGCCGTCTACGGTGAGTAAAGCTGAATTCGGTGCTCCGTTCCCGCGAAAGATTCGTACCTAGCAGAACCTCCTGGGTTCAGTCCCCACCCTTGCCAGTTTCGATCTGGATGAGCACCGTGCTTGCGCGCGGTTGTGTATCACTACCTACGTGATGGAGGTTGAAGACCCCAGGTTAGCAGCAGTACTGTACTGGCTAAATTTCTCGTTTGTAGCGGAGTCACGGGAGGACAATTGGGGCTGACTAACGTCCTGCTGTCTTAACAAAAACAGAACACAACTTCTTGTGCTGCGGAACGTTGCCAATTCCTCCTAACTTTGAACAATTCTGCCCCTTTGACTGCTGTTTGCGTACATTGCATGGCCATGTAGACGCACGTTGGTATTCAACCAATTGTTTCAACCCCCTTCCGGAAGCTTCCTTGTAGCGTCATCCATTCCAGTTGTCTCTGAAACTAACACAATCGTATTTTTGAATAGCTCTTCTTTCAGCAAATTATCGTCACGCCCGGCGTGTGGGGTACCTGCGACGTCATATGTGGGTTTCATCATTAGAGATCACAATATTGTGCCAGAGGACTGTCTGGATGGTGCGACATCACATATCACTGATTGATTTCCGACTTATTTACGTCCGATCATGCTGAAAACACGAAGAAGCTCATTCAGTGGTGAATAGTTGGATACCTAGTTACCTTCCCACGTGAAAGTAAAGTAGGCTAAGAAAATTACCTTAATCATCATTTCTCGCGTGACAAAAAAAGAAAGAAAAGCGCTACAGTGAACAGTCACTGCTCTGTCCAATATTTCCATGCCTTTGCGTAACTTTTGAGATTGGCGTCGATGTGCACGTTCTCTCGTCGCAAGCGGTCACAGCTGCGGTTGAAAGGCAGTCGATCCTACTCAAATTCATTTACTCCTCCCGGCATGCTATTGGTTATCTCTATATTCAAAATAGCTATTGAGAAAACGGCAAACAAAAATAATCCCCCCCCACCAAAAAAAAAAAGAAAACTTGAAGGACGCTGAAGCTTCGCCTTTAACAGTGGAACGCGATTGCGTTATCGGGCCCCGTTCGCATCGCCTTCTCATGCGCTTCTTATAGTCTTGAGTCACACAACGACCTAGTTCTCATGACACAACATTTCTTAATCTGTAGACAGTACGACTTTTTAGAGCGCAGCTCTTAGGCGCCCGTTTCCGGCTTGAGCGGCGTCGGCGTCGGCGTCGCCGTCGGCGTCACCGCGCGGTGCATGATGGGTAAATTTCTCCGCTAAATCTAGCGGAAAGCTTTCCCCGCTAAATTTAGCGGAAAAGTTTTCCCGCTATTTCTAGCGGAAAATTTTCCCCGCTAAATCAGGCGGAAATTTTCCTCGCTAAATCTAAGCGGAAAACTTTTCCGCTAAATTTAGCGGAACATTTTCGCCGCCCCCACCCCTCGAGGTCACGTGACCCCTGTGAGGGGAGGAGGAGGGTATACCCTCCCCTGAGTACCCTTGCCCTCCTCCTCCTCAAGAGCTGCGCCTCTAATTCGGCGTTACAGGGTCTTGTAAACGGCTTTCATTTTTTGTCATTGTTTGTTCTGACACGTGATCTTCACATTCTACAACACTACCTCACTGTTCTGTACACTCTACAAAGTTTCTTGTTCCCTTGTTCCTTCGACGTTCATGCGCAATGAGTATCTCACTCACTCACTACACACAAACACACACACACACCACACTTTGGCACCTTTTCACTCATCGTAGTCGAGATCGTTGCGAACTTCCTTCAGATCTCTCTTGTTCCATGACGTACCTGAAAGACAGTTGCCCCTCTCTTCTATAGCACTTTGATCAAACTCAATCACTGCGATGGTGACGTGAAGTCACAAGTCACGCGTGTGACGTCACACGTGACGGTGACGTCATAACCCTATCGACCAATCAGGGTCTTCCGGTCCCGCCGACGCCGACGCCGGATTTTCTCCCACACAAGCTCCTGCACTGCTATCGCTTTAAAATCATATTTTCGCGCGCTTTTCAGTGGGTGACGTCACATGTTGGATAACTGTCAAGGCGAGGAGGCAAGTCTAAAATATTAAAAAAAAATACACAATTTTTGCGTGGTATTTTTTTTCGTTTTCCTGGCGTAAGTTTTTTTCTCCCCTAATTTCACAGGATCAATTTTTTTTTTGTAACCAGTCGAGAACAAGCTGTACGCATACTGCCCGCATATTACAACCTTTGACGTCGTTCAGTGTCGCCAGTAGAGAGCCCTCAGCCAGAGCCCTCTCAGCCTCTCCTGACCAAATTTAAGAAATAACTTCGCCAAAAAAAAAACATACTGAGACTTGGAATTCGGGTTACTATAGTTCAGCCGTGTCTAGTAAAGCCGGAGTGACACCGCTCGCACATCATACCATGCGGAGCGCAAGTTCGTCTGCTTCTTGAACAAAAGTTGCGATAATCTCAGAACGCCAAAATCTTATTGGCTGATTGAAAAAAAGAATAGTGGGTAGACTTATCTAGCATTGAGGTCTACCCACATTCCTTCCAATCAGAGCCAATCAGAGCTCAGCGTCGTTCAGACGTCACCGCAAGCCCTGCGCAAGAAGCAGACGACCTGCTGTCCACATAGACACGGCGTTCGCAGCAGACGATGACAGAACTTTCTGCTGACACGACTCAAGCATCTTCGAAGCATGTGTGCTCATACATGCTTCGAACATGTCTGCAGACAGTTCTTGATGATGATAATGATGACGATAATGATGATGATGGCGATGATGATGATGACTTGTCTCACTTTCTCCAGGGATTATTTTCGACAGTGTCTTGTATGGGCAATGTGACAGAACAGTCGTGCAAGGAAGAAAGACGCCTCAGACAGTAGCTGAGGCGTCTTCCCAGACTTCCGACTTCCGGTCGTGTCTCGATACACATACCGGAAGTACACTGCCCTACACTTTTCTGCGCCAATCCAGGAGGTGCAGGTAAATCGAACGCAGCTAGTGACGGCATACTGTCTTTTGGGTGACGTATTATCAGTGTGACCGCGGCCCAGTGGTCGAAGGAATTTCGAAGCAGGTTATATCGACCGTCGAAATTCAGCCCTGCCCCACTATGCGGTGGCAGGGCACGTCCCGCGAGTTCTGCCGGCCCCTTGCTCGACCTGGGCCGTCTGGCCCGCGACGCCGGCAGCTGGGCGTCCCAGCCAGCCTGCGTGTCCAAGCCGCTGTTCCGCTACCTGTACCACGAGCGGGGGACGTCCGCCAAGCCCTGGACCTGGCGTCGCAGCGGAGGGGTCCCGACTGTTGCGGATGGTGGCGCTGCAGCGGGGACGCTGCTTCCTCAGGTTGGGCATGCCGAGGGACGCCGAACAGCAGTTCCGCACCGCCAGTGAGGCCGGGGATCCCATGCCCAGGGCGCACCTCTGGTTGGCAAAGGCAAGGACACCGAACGTATTTAGGGTGGGGCTAGAAGGGGACGAGTGACGATCGCGCGGGCGAGCACGCTCCCGCAAATCAAGCGCTATATGTAGTATTCACTGGACGTCACCAGAGACCTACTGTCCCAGAGAGGCCAGAGCCGAACACCGGAAAACAACGCCGCGCCCGGCTCAAGGGAGCCAAAGATAACAGGCTTCTTCTTCCTTCCCCATCCCACACACACACTAGAGAGGACGCAGCCTCTAATCCGTCAAGCACAGACACTTATGCTACCCAACGGCGCCATACAGTACCACATTGAAAACAGGTCGGGCAAACCGGCGGTTCGGGTATGCGCGTTACCCCACGCCTTACTACAGTCCTAAAGCCCCTCTTCCCCCACATTCTTACCCGATCTCACATCCCACCTTCCATCCCCTATTCCTGGGAGAGCAGGACTGTTCCACCCCAGGAACTCTGCCCGACCCTGTGGCCATTGCTGGGGGCCCACATCATGCACATATGGGGATCCTGTCAACCGGACCCAGCACCACAGCCAGAGGTCCAGCCAAGCTCCTTAGGTAGTGACGACTCGGACCAAGAGTTGTTTTAAAATTAAGTATACTCTCTCTCTCTCTCTCTCTTTGACTGCGCAGTTCACTCCGCATGCTCAAAACGAGCTCACTCCTATGGGCTGCTAAGACCGACAATCTTGTGGAATGCACTTCGCCAAAGTACCGTGGAAGCTCGCCGTCAGCGGGCGAGCCGGGGTCTCCGCTATGGCCGCCAGTGAATACTGCCTATACTATGTGCGGAACGCAGCCTCCACCTGCATTCGAGCAGCACGAGGCAGGCGCCTCATTCGGGCTAATGCGATAGTTACAGCGATACCTGTTATTCTCTTGAGTTCAACGTGATCACATAGGAAGGTTAGGACACCTTCCGAAGAGAGGGAAAACAAGGCTCGCCGTGTCAAAGCAAAGTAGCTAGGCGTACGAAGCACGCTGCAGTTGAGCATATACATTTACTCGAGCTGTAGCTCAGAGACGGAGGCGTAAAAATTCAGAAGTACGAAAAGGAAAAACAAGTTAAAAGACAAAGACGGAAAAAGTACGAGGAGTAGACCAAGCTATCGCTGATACTTCTTCGCGCACTCTGGTATCAAGCAGTGGATATGCAGTTTTGTTTTTAGAAAGTTTGCTTTTTATCATGCGGTCTTAACCAGAAACTTGAAAAATGTGGGGTCAGTGTTGATTTTAAAACCGTGCGAATCACGTCCGTGGGTCTATTTGCACAAGCTTCAGCTGCAGCTGGACCAGCCCCTGGCAGCTCTAGAAACCTACCGACGTGCCCTCGACAAGTTCCCAGACGAAGCCGCCGTCATAGCACCTATGGCCCGGGTGTACGAGGTAAGGGTATAGGGTAGTGAGACCGCGCCGATTGGTCGTTCCAGAAGCCACGTCCATTGACGCCCCATCGGACAGGGTCTGCACGACCTGCAGCGGTCAGCCAAGCTCTACAAGCGACCTTCTGGTCCAGGACGCCGTTCATGTAGAGGCCATCGCGTGTGTGGCCACGCACCATTTCTACGCCGACCAGCCCGAACTGGCTCTACGATTCTACAGGTGATCAAACTGCGAAGCAACACCTCCTAAGCAATGCCACCTAGAAGACAAGACATATGCTCATTTTCTTCCTCAAAACGTCATCCACGCTGCGCCGCCATAGCTAGCGTCAGCATTGCCAGACAGTGTGTTATAGCGAGAACTCGGCACTGGTTTTGTTATCTAGGCGTTTTCCGCCGGAGTCTCGCACTGCACACGTCGAAGGTCGTCGGGTGCAGGACTGCAGGAATGAATCGGAGATTTACTGTTTTGGGAGTAAGACTGTGGTTCCAGGTTCTTTTGGAACTACACTACTGCAGGAAGTGAAACAAAAAAACAAAACAAAAAACGTATATATTTGCTGCTTCTTGCCGTGTCGTGAAAACAGGGCACAGCAAATACTTCCGGTCCAGCAAATTCCGTGCACGGCATTTGCTCGACTCCCGGAAGTGGAGGTTTTCCTGCTGTTCCAAACCACCTTTGAACTTTTTTTCACCTTTTTGCTAAAGGAAAAGCTTTTTTTTATTTTTCCTTTATTTTTTCTGTTTTTAGACAGAGGCTTGGAGCGTACTCACCACGTGGGTCCGGACAGCCATTCACATGCTCTGGTGGCTATCGTCAAGTCCTTCGCTGTTGTTGTCAGTCCCCAACCTCCCGAAAACAAGGAAGGGGGCAGACGACAGCGAGGAGGCGAGGGAAAAGCTTTGCTTGATTAATGTCCTCCTCACTAAAAACGGACGCGCGAGCCGCACGGTTCATTTTTATTTTTTAGAGGTTTGCACACTATTTTTGCCGTGCACAGAATTCGCTATGTCCTGCTGGGATCGTCTTTTCATGCCGAGAGCTCAATCTATACACCCTAAGCATCCCATAAAACTCCAAGTTGCAACCACGCGTGGCCTTTTTCACCCTTATCGGACTTTGGCCAATTGACTGCGGGAATTAGTCTGTGGCACCTATGGAAAACAAACTGGGGTGTGGGTATGTTTATACAGCCTGAACTTCGTCTCCCTCAACGGGCGACTTGTCTCTCACCTGTATGGCGAGAAATTTAGCCAGTGCAGTACAACTGCTAGCCTGGGGTCTTTAACGTGCATAACACAGAGATGCACGTTAAAGATGCACGCTAAGCCACCTATGAAACGAAGAGCAGAGAACCGTATTTTCTTGCGCGCGCTAGTTTTTTATTGAAAAAGATTAAACAAATCGAAGGTCAAAGTGCCTCTCAACTCTCACGTCGTCTTTCGAGTGGCGTTCTCTGGAGGACCACCTGGTTTCCCGTTGGGTTCTCTCTTCAGGGACCCCAGCCGCTTCCTCCGCGTTGATCGACTTTTCAAGAATTACCATCGTCGAAGGTCGCGGCGAGCAATCCACACGACAGACGGTTCGCCACGAGGCTGACGGCGAGTGTACCAGAGGAGGGGGATAGGTTTCGTTGACTTCGCGTGTCCCCCCAGAGGCAGTGGCGGATCCAGGGGGGGGGGCGGCCGCTCCCCCCCCCCCAACGAAGTCGACCCCCCCCTCCCCCTTCTCGGAGGGCAATTTGACATGGGTGGACCCGCCGGTGCACAAGAAAGAATGGGAGAATAGTATCCTTACAAATTTCCCGCCCCCCCGCCCCGCCCCCCCGCCCCCAAAACGGAGTTCTGGATCCGCCCCTGCCCAGAGGTACCCGTAAAAGCCACACGCGGCTGCAGATCGGCAAATAATTCGTTTTTTCCTTTGCAATTACGCAGCGGAATAGCAGTTTTTCGGGGCTAAGGTGACGCCTTTTTTGTTACATGTATAAACAATATAAAAAATACAAACGGCAAATTCTTTTGAACATTAAAATCGTTGCACTACCCCTTTAAAAACGCGACAATACACCGCGACGCGTCCCTTTTTCATAGATATCTCATAAACGGGACGTGTCGGTGTTTGGTCGCGTTTTTAATAGGGCTGGGCAATTCATCGATTAACCTACCGATTAATCGATTAATGCTTTAATCGCGATTAATTTTTAACCCGTTAATCGGTAAAATTTTGACGAAACAAAAGAAAGTAAACTTCAACGCTTTCACCATGCAGAGGTGGACGAGTACACCTGTATGACAGACGAACTTTAGGTGAAATTTTTGCCTAAAGTAAACTGTAGGGGCAAGATTTGTAACTCAAGACAACCGCAGAAGGTTCCAGCCACTTCAACGCCGTTCGTGTGTCCGTTTAGCACAGCAGAAACTATTGTGAACAATCAATGGAGGTCGCTCTTGCCGGAGAATATCAACGAACCTCTTTGCCTCATGCAGCTGAAGTAATAATCTGTGAGCGTCTTTGAACCGTTCTCAACTCACATCGAGGTTGATTCCAAATCAAAATTTTATATGGCGGCGTTTATATTCAGCAAAAATAAAAGAGAGAAGTTTCTTTTGGTTTGTTTTTATATTTTATGCATAGGCATGTATGTACGAGACCGATTAATCGATTAATCATTCGATTAAAGGGTGGCGATTAATCGGGTTAAAAGTTTTAATCGACGCCCAGCCCTAGTTTTTAAGGGTCAAAAAGGCCACGCTTGGTGGTAATTTGGGGTTTTATAGGGTGCGCAGATTGAGCTCTCGCCATGAAAAGACGATCTCAAAATCCAGCTTCGTGCCCCTTTAACGCTGCAGCACCGCGCAGGCGGCTGCTCCAGCTGGGCGTCCCCTCGGCCGAGTTGTACAACAACCTGGCGCTGTGCTGCTTCTACGCCCAGCAGTACGACGTGGCCCTCACGTGCTTCGAGCGGGCGCTAAGCCTGGCCGGGGACCAGCTCCTCGCAGACATCTGGTACAATCTCGGTCACGTGGCGCTGGTAAGACCCATACTCCGTTGCAGGTTAAGGCTCCTCCCGCAGAGGCTTTACTCTTTCCACTCCAGCAGAGCGATCGCTGGAGAGAAGGGCCTCGCCTTCTCTCCAGCGATCGCTCTGCTGGAGCACGGCTGCTGGATCTTTCCGCGGAGCGCGCGGAAAGAAGGTATACAGCGGCCGTGGCTGGAGTGAAGAGTGGAAGGTTTTACGAGAAGAGCTTCTCCTGGTTTCTAAACCTGCATACCGCCGGAACATCTGGACGCTGCGATTGAGAGCCAGTGCCCCAATGCCGCTGGCTGCCAACATCCAGACAGCCGCATGAAAAACTTGGATAACGCTCAAGCTTCGCCTTTAGAATGGAACGCGATAGCTAAACGTATAAATTCCCGCCCATTCCCAAGCCGTGCAAGCGTCTCTGTGTGGACTAGTCAGTAGCGTCTCGGAAGGGTCGTGGGTTCAAACCCCGCCTAAAATTCTTCAAATGTTTTAAAGGGTAACTGCAAAGAAATAAAAGTGTATTTTTAAACAGCCTAATTGGGACAAGCATGTCACAAAACAATTTTTCCAACAAAAACAAAATTTTTTACAGGAATATTTATTGCGCGAGACTGATTTTAGTTTGCGGCTATTTCGTCCGTTTTAAATCGCGCGCCACAAAGTTGGTATTATACGTCACGTAGTGGCTGCTATACGTCACGGAGTGACGTAAAACAGCCATTCCGCGCGTCGAAAGAGCGGGAGTTTCAAATGTGGAGAAGTTGTGACTCCGACTAAATTACGTCCTGTGGCGTAAATATTGCTAGAAAAAAAATTGTTTTTTCGCGGTAGATTCGTTTTGTGACATGGTTGTCCCATATAGCCTGTTTAAAAAAAACTTTTTCCCTTTGCAGTTACCCTTTAAGGCAATTGAATTACTTTATAATATAAAATCATTTAAAACATGCGGCAACCTTGAACTCGCATTACGTCGTTTTTAAATCATTTTCATTCTATGCGTGACGTCGTTTCACGTGAGCGTTGTTTGAAATTCCCGCGCGAGGTCATGTGACTGTGACGTCATGACCCTATCGACCAGTCAGGGTTTCTTCGTCACAGCGCCACCGGCGCCGGCTTTTCTGCGACACGAGCTCCTTAACATGGTTCCTGGAGCGCGTATTTGACAGGTTATTTAGCGTCCTCTTCTGCCCGTACATCAAAAGTGATCCCGAGGTGGCAGCAAATGATGTCACAAAAGCCGAAGTGTCATGCTGTTGCATGTCGCGATCCTGGCGGTTAGTCGTAGCACAACCAGGCTGTGTTCCAAATTTTACCCAAATGAATCCGAGCTACTAAGGCGGGTCGTGTCACGTGACAACACAGATTGAAAAACGCTGGACACGGGTAGGTTTTAGAACGCCAAGGTACAAAACCCTTACCCTGGAGTAGGATCGAGTAAATTTTGGAACACGCCCCCAGTGTCGCCGTCGTCACGGCGTCCCAACTTCTGGCTGCTGTAGCTTTCGTGGACTTCCACACTGGAGAGCGACCTGCAGCAGAACAGGCGTCTGCCATATGCATCACAGCTGCTGGGACGCCGCCAGGATCGCGACTGGCGACAGCGTGCCATTTCTATGACGTCATCAGGTGGAAATCGAGGAACCACTTTTCTGGACGCGGTAAACATACCATTTGGAGAAGCGTTCCAGGCACCATACTATCGTGTTAAAAGTCTTACCATCAGTTCCAAGCAGAGGGTCTCGTCTCGGATCAACATTGTCTCGGATCAACGTCTCGGGTGTTGGATGGATGCTAACGGCTGTGCCCCTTATAACAGGTGGTAGCTTGCGCCACCTAGTCCAGAAAATAAAACTTAAAAAAATTGGGGACGATCATGCGGCGTGATGACTTTGGACAGCGGTACTTGTGCTGCTCATTCGACGATATGACGATGGCGTCGCCAAATTAAGCGGGGAAACTGAATTGGTGCATAGGTCACGTAACGTAAATTTTTCTGCTAAATTTAGCGGGGTACCTGAATTCGTCTGTGGGCCCCGTGACGTCAGGCCACGTGACATCGATTTTCCCAACACATTTAGCGGGGAAACTGAATTGGTGCATACGTCACGTGACGTCAATTTTCCCGCCAAGTTTAGCGGGGGAACTAAATTCGTTTACGCTCACGCCGTCGCAAAACCGGGGGACGAGCCCGTAACAGCTACCGCTGTAAAACCAAAAAACGATCAAACAGGGTTCGCAGACGTGGCAGCTAAGCCGTGCTACACTCCGTTTCACCTCCGTTTCAGTGACCATCGCGGAAAAAAAAAGTGACACGTTTCGAGCAGTCGCTAGTTGACCCGACTTTTTGCGGTGCGATCTATACCCGTTTTCACCTCAAGAACCATAGTAAAAAAATGTCCGGCTTCTCGCGGAGAATTACCAATTTCCCCTTCATGTGGAGAATTAAGATTTATGAAGGTGCATTTTAGATTAGATATATGTTGTCTTATCAAGACGTACACGTTTCAAACACCAAAAGCAACGCTTTTTCCTCCGACAACCAAATATCGTAAGAACTACTTCGCGCCGCGTATAAACAATGCAAAAACTTGTGTGTTTTTTTTGTTTTTTTTTTAGGAGGGGGGGGGGGGTGAAAACGGGTATCGTCGCGGAGCGGCTGAACCAATAAGCGGCGTTGGGGAGCGAGTTTTCGAGAAACGACTCGCTCATCGCGCACGCCAACGTAACCAACCATAATACCTAAGAAAAAAAAAAGTGGATTGCTGTCTGTCGCGTTGACTGCTCGAGATCGTGATACTTTGAGCGATAAAAGGTCGATACTCGGCGTCAACGTTGTTGCGCTTTGCGAACGCTCATGTGCCATTCCACTCTTGCACTAGCTTTGGCAGTACTTCTTTTCAGAGCCTTAGCCAAGACACCGGTTCTAGCAAGTTGGCCATATGGTGTTTCTAAATATGAGCACTCGTTAGATTGGAACCTACACGTCCCCCCCCCTTTTTTATTTTTTTATTTTTTTAGGGCATGGTTTTACAATTGATCCGAATGTTGTTCCTCCAGAGCGCAGGGGACAAGACATTGGCAGCTCGCTGTTTTCGGCTGTCTCTCGTGCACAACAATGACCACGCGGAGTCGTACAACAACCTCGGCGTCATCGAGGTAGCCCTGGGCAACACGGACAAGGTGGGTCCCCCGTAAAACAACGCAACGCCAGTTACCGGAACGATCGGCAGTTTGATACTGTAAACCCATGTTACGGATAAAAAAAATTAGGGCGCTAGATGGCAAACAAAAAAACACGCTTTTCGTGTAAGGCTCGTCAAATTATGCGGCGCTGGAGAACACCAGCCTTCTGCTTTAAGTCCTTTTTTCGAACTCTTTGTTCGCGTTCGTCCGATTGAAAAGCATGTGGGAAGCGCCTCAGCACGCACCTCCTATCGCTGCGCCGCAGTGTTCTTCCGGAGCATAAAGGCAGTCTGCTTTCATCGCCGTCACCATGGCACCGAACGCCGGATGACCTTTTCGGACGGCGCGTGTATCACTGGGGAGCGTGTTACCCCACCCTACCCTACCCCTACCCTACCCTACCCCTACCCCTACCCTACCTTCACCCCCCCCTTCCCCCGGCCTGCATTTCGCGGCGACAGTCTGCCCGGCTGCTCATTACAAAACTATTAAACTTTGGCTAGTAGACGGGGTTCGGGAAAATCGGCGCTCGTTGCCATGGTGACGGGGATGAAAGAAGACGGCCTTTATGCTGCGCACTGCGGCACAACGATACGAGGTGCGTACTGAGGCCATTCCCGCATGATTTTCAATAGGCGAAACACGAACAAAAAGAGTTCGAAATAAGGACAAGGCTGGTTTTCTCCAGCGCCTCATAATTTGACAAGCCTTACACGAAAAGCTTGTTTTTAGACCAAAGTTTGGATATAGTTCTTTTTTTTTTTTACAGCAGAGCTTTAAACTCAATGTGCCGAAACTTTTTTTTTTTGGGGGGGGGGGGGGAGGGGGGAGAGGCTGGGATGTCTATGACTTGGGGTGCAGAGAGGGGGATGGGGGGTCAAAATGCATGTGTATATTCATAGGGTCGGCTAGACTTCGGAAAGGGGGGGGGGAGGAGGAGGCTGAAGCCCAATAAGCCACCCCCTGGCTACGCCCCGCTGTCCCGCAACGTTCTCCGCAACCCGCTACGAGATCCGGGACTCTGCAGGCAAGCCTCGCCGCTCATGCGCTGTAGTGGCGTCCTCGTTGCGCAGAGCGTAACGGGGGTGGGAAAGCGGTCTACGAAAACTCCCTAGTTTTAGCAGATCGTTCCGATACATCCGGTACCCCCATAACGATACCCGATGCACGCGAAAAGGCGGCGGCGTAGTATCGGGTACCGTTATCGGAGTCCGCGAAACGATCTACTAAAACTCTCTAGCTGGTCGTCCCGATACCTCTGATAACGATATGATGCATGCGCAAAGGCAGCGGCGTGGTATCGGGTATCGTTATCGAAACTATCTACTAAAACGCAGTCCCATACAGGGTGTGGTGACGACTGAAAATAATAAAGATATTCTCGGTTCCTTTGCTCTCGTGTCCTGCAAACGAACTGCGGTGGTAGCCGAGACGCCTAGCTTACACTGCTGCAGTTACAGTGCCGTTTTTAAAATTTTAGCGGGCATTCGTTCCGCTAAATTTAATGGATGGTGTTCATGTGGGAGTTTTCGTAGATCGTGTTTCCCCCTCCGCTAAGCCCTCCGGAACGAAGAAGCCGCTACTGCGCCTGCGCGCCGATGGCCTTGAGTGTAGAGTTCCGGGTATCGTAGCGGGTTGCGGAGAGCGTTGCGGGAATGCGAAAACGATCTACGATTTTTCATAGATCGTTTTCGCCGTGCCGCAACGCTCTCCGCAACCCACTACGATACCCGGAACTTTATTTGTTTCCCGGAACATTATTACCCGGAACATTATTGTTTCCCAAAGTTCGAAATCTTCGTGTAGAAGCCGGGCAACACTGTCCATAAGAACTTTGCAAAAGGTCTAAGGCTCGCCGAACCTCGGGTGCGACAACAATTCGCGACACCCGTAATCAAACAAGCTTTATTCTTTCGCGATAACGTTACAGACCGCGGCGATCGTCAGATGTAATGTAGTCACCAGCAAATATATTAATTAAAATGTACTACTAATTAGCGTTTGAAATTTTAACATTCGCTAGCACGTCGCAATCAGATGTTTAAAAGGTTAAAACCGCAAACTGAAACACGTACGAAATCAGAAACACGTACAAGGACAGGCGTATATTTATTGTTTCGTTCGTGTTTCAGTTAGCCCTTTTAACCTTTTAAACGATATGACCCAATAGCTACACTCGACCCAAGTTTTATTGATATGTTGTCCGTCGTCAAAACACACCACTGAATAGGCAAATTTAAGCTGCGAGGAGACAATATACCGAAACAAATGCAAAAAGAGCGACCAGTTTCACCCGAAACCGACGTCAGCCTCCGCAGGAGACGCAGGTAGCCAATCATCGCAAGCTGATGAGGGTCACGTGGTCGTAAAAAAAGACGCGCCATACTCAAAATCCTCGGGCGTGCAGCTTTCGGCAAACCAACGCGTTTTTGTGCGCGCGTAGGTCGTGCGTTTCCCGGAAATTGCGTATTTCGCGACGTTTTTGCTGTTTCCGGTGCGCTTTCGGAGTCACAACCATGCGCGTTGGTTCGGACGGTGCGCTTTCGGGCGAGCGGAGAGCATCTGCGCCAGACGGCGAAGAAACGCGGAGCCGGAACTGGTGCCCTCCGCCCATTGGCCGGGAGAGGAGCGCCCTACTATACGTCACAGCGCGTTTTCGTGCGCGTTCAGAAGTTAAAATCATCCAGCGACGTCACGAAATACGAAATTTCTGGAAAGCTCATGGCCTACGCGCGCACAAAAACGCGTTGGTTTGGCCGGTCCACCGATACAACGCAGCGCCGAAGTAGCGCTGGAAAAGGCCGCTGATGTATCTCTGGCTTGTACTTGATTTATCGCCGAAGTGGTGAGCGACGATCCAGCGCCGATGCATCGCTACTAAACCGATAACTCGCCTTTTTCGGCGCTGTATGCGTGTACAGCAGCAGGTCTTCGGTACACGGACAGCATAACTTCACCAAATAGTAGTGTGGTGCAGAATTTCGTCGTCTCAATTCAAAGAACAGTACGGCATATCTTGACGTCAGGCAACGGATTCAATTACCCAAGCAATGGATAATGCTGGGAACGTAGCGTACAGCTGCAGCTTAAAAGTGACCGATAACCAGAGCGTTCCATGTCTCAACGCGGGGGTGACCGGCAGAAAATTGAGAGATAAGATAGCTCTAAGATGGCCCGCTTTCTGCCGGCCATCCCCGCGTTGAGACGTGGAACGTGACTGCACTCTTGCAATCGGCGCGCTCGGGAACAATGCGGAGAGCAGGTCGCCAGCTTCTTGCACCAGGAGTTCCGGTGATGTCAGAACGATGTCGAGCTCTGATTGGCTTTGATTGAAAGGATAGTGAGTAGACAGTGCTAGATGCCTTTAGGTCTACCCACTATTCTTTTCAATCAGCCAATCAGAGCTCGACATCGTTCTGACATCATCGCAACCCCAGTGCAAAAAGCGGACGACTCTGCATAGAGCTGCGTGTCGCGATTTTGCCGCTCCGGGCGTCGGTCACTTGTGCTAATCTTCTTCCGCTGCAGCTGTGCACGCGCCGCAAAGGCTCGCCTTCCCCGCATAAAACATTCCAAGTAAAAAACCGAAGGCGTTGACGAACGCGCGCGCAAGATGCCGTTTGTTTTAGGCTTTTGCTTTAGAAGTTACTGCTGCAGACGACAGCAGCAAAAGGTGTACATACCTTCTGCCAAATTACCCAAGCATTAAGGAGAATGCTGGGAACGTAAGTACGCGTGCTGCGCGCCTTTTCTGTATAAAATATTCGAAGTTAATAACCAAAATAAAGCACCCATGATCAGGCGTGTCAAGCGAGATTCTGGGGTTTTTTGCTTTCGAACAGTTACTGCCGCAGAAAGCAGCACGCGTAGCGCGTGTAACTACACTCGCGCAGGTCTATCGGAATGAGCCAGCCAAGATGAATATCTAGAAAGGTAAATTCGTGAATTACAGGTAAAATTATGTTTTCAGTGTTAATTCTTATTTTTTCCGTTTTTTTTTACGGTTTCTGTTGGGATTTTTTGTGTGTAAATTAGTTAAGTTATAACAAATTTACAGAAAACTACACTGAATGTGGGAAACAAAACTGCCCCCTCCCCAAAATTGAAAGAAAATAAATAAATAAATAAACAGAACACGGAACCATAATTATAGGTAATTATTTGCAGATGAGTTCACACCCACTAGTAAATTCCAAGTTCAATACTATAGGATTGTAGCGCTTAACAGATGAATTCCAATCAGTAAAGTTTAAAGGAAAGCTTTTATCTTGGTAGGCCAAGGGGTGAAGGTGAAGCTGCCGTAATAATTGCGCGGGAGAAATGGATTTCCTCGATTGGTTGCAGGCCAAGGCACACTTCGTCACGGCTGGGGAGCTGGCACCTGAACTCTACGAGCCGCACTACAACCAAGCATTGCTCCTCGAAGAGGCGAGTTTTCTTTTTCATTTTTAGCGCTGCAATTGCTAGCAACTGCAAGACAACGAGGTCACTAACTCCCTCACTAGAATATATTGCCTTCCGTCGCCACAAATCACTCGGCCTTTTTCACAAGCCTCCTGGATCCTCGGAGTACCACTGCCACGCACCAAAAGAAATAGTATTTCTCAAGACGGAAAATATACTTTTAAGTCGGTAAATCTTGGTGCAATCACTTATGAAGTACAATTCGTAGTGCGACCTCAGACATAGATGTGCCCCGCTGCGGCAGTGGAAGATATCGCTTTCGGTTGGAACGCTTTTGCACCTGGGTTTAACGTGTCACGTTTTCACCCTGTTACCTTCATCGAGGATATATTTTGTTCAAATTTATTTGGTACGAGTGTGTAGCTATACTTCGTTCACCGAGCACCGGCGCAATGCGGGGAAACAACACCCGCGGGGCTAGTTTACGCGGGTGTGGCTTCTCTGCAGTACACCGGTGCTTGCTAAGAAGCGCGCTCAACGGGGCTAACACGCAGCAATCGACACTTGTCGAAGCACAAATATTGCAATCCCGTGCTTAGGCGAAAAGCTAATTTCTAAAGCAGTATGGTGCATGCGCGTGCTGATTTATTTAAAAGGAACTGGAAACTTTATGAATGTTGATATAAACATTGCAGTGAAATTTGGAAATTAATACGCCCTGACCACCTGCGATAATCATACGCGATTGAAGATATTTGCACATGGCAAGAATATAAAACGCCTTGATTATACCTCAGCTGGGCATCTCTGTAGGTTTAATTTTATGAAAAATGTGTTATTTGCTTGCCATCCCAATGTCAGGCAGTGGAATTTTGAAGGCCACAGTCAATATAGTTACCGTAGATTAAAATTAACTTCTTAGAAATAGACAAGTGGAAGCTTGGCAACAACCTCCACAAGTTCAGCTGGGTTTTCGTTTAAGCATGTTACAGTAGTGAAAGGCTTAAAGAAACTAATTCGGCCAAACCACCATTCGCTTCATTCTTAAAATCCACTATTCGCACGTGCCTAGAATGTAGGATGTGCTCCTATGCCGAGAAAGAGCAGGTGACAATTTCTTTTCGTAGAAAGAGCAGGGAAAACTAGGGACAAAAATTAGCAGTCCCGCGAATCTACAGTACAGTCGCAGCGAGGTCTTGACGGCAGTCTTTTGGCATCGTTTTCACGAGCACGCACCTCACTGTTCAAGCTGCGATGAACGGCGAGACCGGTCAGCATCGCCACCAACTCGTCTTTTAGCATCTCGCAACAAGCGTGACGCTGAACTTTGTTTCACAATAACTTGGCGAACCGTGGAGGCTACAGCCCCGCGACCCAACGCGGAGCGCAAGTTTGTCTGCTTCCTGCACTGGGGTTACGATGATGTCACAACACCGAGATCTCATTGGCCGATTGAAAAAATAGTGGGTAGATAGACCTCAAGGCGTCCATTGTGGTTTACCCGCTATCCTTTCAATCAAAGCCAATCGTAGCTCGGCGCCGTTGTGACGTAACCGCAACTCCTGAGCAAGAAGCATAAGAGCTGGCTCGAAGCGAAGCACGTGACACCAAGTCACGGGAGCGTTTGCGCCACTGCGCCAAATGAGAGGCCCGGAGGAACCGGCCATCGTCTGCTCCGAAACCAACCAACTTCGGATGAACGTCCACCGCCGCAACATTGCCGTCCTCTATGGTAGCGAGGCCCTTCGGGAGCAGTTCATGAGACAACCATACGATATATTTACCCGCGAATCTGTGGCCGGTGATAATGCCGGGACGACGCTTGGAGCGGAAGCGGTTGATTACAGGGCTGCGATCGTTCAAGCATCGTTCAAGAGCCACGTTGTTCTCGGGAAAGGCTCGAACCGAAGTACTGTTGAAAATTAACGTGTCTTCGTCCTTTCTTTCGTGTTGTGTAGCGAAGTGTCGATAGAGATGCATTCGTGACAGTTCAATTGCTGTTAAAATAAGGAATATGTCTAGAACTACTTTTTTCACGGACGGCGCTGTTGCTGTAACGAGGCCTTCGTGGCCTCAACCGTGGGGCGCTGTGGCATGCCTTGCCTCCGGGAAATGCGGTATCCTGTCAACCGTGTAGCTGATACTCCGTTTCACGAGTCAATTTGTCGAACTGTGGAGGCTGAGGCCCCGACGAATCAAGGGTGTCGGCCGACACCCTTATTCGGTCAGCGAGGCCGTAGCCTCCACAGTTCGACAAATTATCGTGAAACGGAGTATAGCACACGGTGACAAGATACCGCATTTCCGCGCATAATGAACACACTCGCATAATGAACGCACCTCCCACAACGGGCATCAATATTTTGACTTTTTTTCCCTCCCGTAATCAACTCGAATTGCGTCCAGTTAGTTTCGAATTGCGTCCAATTTAGCAAGCCACCAAGCCAGTTCTCTTTTGCCGCCAAGCGGTCAGGCCAAGTCAAGCCAGGCCGAGCCGCTCTCGTAATGGCCGTGAGTGCGTAGCCAGCGTAGCTGCGGAAGTGATAGACCGTGAAACCGAGGCGCCGTGCGCTTGGGTGGAGGAATTGCAGAGCCCAGGACATTCTTTGCCTATCGAATGCATTGATGTCAACAAACAAGCCGTCGTCTCTGGTCCGCTTTCGGACAGTGAAATCGTGAAAGTGGTTAGGTTCCGTAATCCGTAACAGAACGGCACAGCGAGGTGCACGCTGTGCTGTAGGCTGAGTGTGTCTGGTAGCCTCTCCGTGAACGAAACTTGATCCGTGCGAGCGGGCTTCGGCGGTCAGCAGTTGCACTGCGTACGAGTTCTTGTCTCCGTGAACAAAATTCGATCCGTGCAAGCGGGCTTCGGCAGTACGAGTTCTTATACGCGTAATCGCGAATATACCTGGGCGTGCCGCCGGATACTAGCAATATATATCGCCTAAGAACAGTGGCATGCTGTTGCTTTTCGTGCTGAGTGAGCTTCATAGGGCGCTTTTCCTTCGGCAAAAGCACACCGAAAGCGCCCTAAAAAGGCTTGCAATTTATAAAGCATGGTTACAGTGGCGCGCCCCCGACCAGCCGTGGGTGCGCCTCCATCACTGGAGACGTGCCACAGTACCTTGCCGTGCCATAGTGGTACCTAATATGACATTTGCACAAAGTGTGTAAATGCAAAAAATTTTACCCCGTGTAATGAACGCCCCCCACCAAATATGTGTTAATTGTTCGGAAAAAAAGTGTGTTCATTATGCGAGTAATACGGTACACGCGTCTGCCGCATTGCGCCATAAGAACCAAGAAGCTTCAGTGTTACCCGCTTGGGGAGGCTCGGAGATTCACTAACGATGACAATGTGCAGGGGCTTGTTTTCTAGGTGTATACAGTCTAAGCTCATTATAACAGACCTGGTTACAACCGACATTTGGATATAACATACCGATTTGTGAGGTTCGGTTGGTTTTCCTCTATGCACCATTGACTCAACTTCATATCTGCACACAACCTACTCTTCTACAACAGACCGAAATCTTGGTCAACATCAAGGTCTGTTATAACGAGCTTAGACTGTAGGCCCTTTTCTTTGCGAACGCCTCCAGGCATAACGCCATAAGATCCAAGAAGCACGAGATCTGTTAAACTTTTTCCAATATTCTCTCGACCCAACTTGTTTCGTTCAAGACGTTATATCGTGACAGCCGAAGGCCCTCGCTTCATCTTCAACTTTGTTGTCCATGTAGCATTTATGCTTTCTAGTACTGGTGTCACATGAGCAAGCTCGGAAAGCTTGCAAAGACTGAGCGACCGGAAGTCGCTTGGGTCGCAAGCGGCGGTACTCGCTCGTAAATAGCAAAAGGGTCTCTATACCTCCTATAGGGGCATCAGTCATCACATAATCGGAATCACTAGGTGCGGCACCGCGGACCTCCATGGTATGGGCCGTGGCCCTTCTGCGGTGCTGCGGCTCTTCCGACCCAATAAAATTAATTATCGTTGTTATTGGATGGATGGATATGGCCGAGCCATTTTAATTGGGCAGCCGCCTGCACCACCCAGTCAGCTTTTAATTTCAACAACTAAATTTGGAATCGAGCCGTAATAAAGAATTTTGACGCAATGTTGCAGCAACTGTGGCTATCTAGGAGGCGCTTACGTGAAACCCATACACAAAGGTGCTTATCAAATGCCGATAAAGGCAACTGTCAAGGCCGTGGCATAGCTCCGTGGTAACGCGCCTGCTTGCGCAAGCACCCAGGTGCTGCGGGCGATTACATCCAAACGCTTGGTCAAAGAGTCTAACTGCAGTCGCTGTAAAATAGGCCAAGGTGTCCTTACCTTGCAAAAGGTGCAATGTACATGGATGCACACTACAGTAGCCTCGCGATAATTCAAACTCGGATATTTCGTACTTCCGATTAATTCAAACAGATTTGAATATTTTGGTTGTCCCGCTAGGTTTTTAATGTATTTATACGCCGCTTAATTCATACTTTTTTGTTATCGCTGCCCGTTGAGGCACGTCGAGCACCGGTGCACCGCAGAGAAGCAATACCCGCTGACCTTGCTTTCGCGAGTGTTGCTTCTCCGCAGTGCACCGGTGCTCGGAAAGAAGCGCACTCAAAGGGGCTCGAGCGGGCACACATTAGCGGAAAGCTGCGTTCACATCATGTGCTTCAAGCACTTAGCAATGATGACCAAGGCGACATCGAGGATGAGGAACAGCTCACTGGCATCATGCTTTCTGGCCTTGAAGCACAAAACGTGAATGCCGAGCTGGCAGAATATGCTAGTTTTGACGACAATGTGTGTGTTTGTCGTGATGACTCATTAGAGGACATAGTACAGGAAGTAATGAGAAATTCCGCGCTCCTCTCTTCGCCAGGCAGGAGACCTCCAGGGCTGTGCTCGTGCGGCCAGCCAGTGCAGCCAGCACGCAGTGGGCAAGGCCCTGCTGTCCCGGGTTCAAGCTCTGTTCCGCGCCCCGTGACCACACGCAAGACCTCGCTGGTCGCCGCCCCTTTTTTTTTATTCGGGCAAATAAATTACCTGCGTTCCATGCAAACGGCGCACTTTCCGTGTCCTCTCCCAAACGGGAAAAACAAATCACAAGCGGGCTCCGGTCCCACCAACCCGCAGGCACTGGGCTATGTACACCGAGGGAGGGGGAGGCGCCCCGCCCGCTCCGCCAGGATTGGAGCACGTCGCGACAGGGGGGGCGGGGCGTCCCGTTGGGGGGGAGGGGGGGCCGGGATTTCCGTCGCTGGCAGACACCCTCCGGAAACATGGCAACCCGCGGGGGCGTTGGTTCGTCCACTCACGTCGGAGCATCCCCCCCCGAAGGGGGCGGGGCATTCCGGAGGGCGCAGAGCATTCCACAGTAGGTAGGCGGGGCTACCTGGCGTTGTGGTTCACCACGAGCTGTGGCTGCCTGTGGGTCTTCGGGGGCAGCTGTGGAGTGCTGGACGGAGGCGGTCGCAGTGGGGGCGGAGACACGGGTCCCACCTCCCTCCTGGGGCGGGGCCGGGTCCCGCCCCCAAGAGCGCCGCCAGGTCTCCGTCGTGGGCAGAGTTGCGGCGGGAGAGTGTCCGCTGCTCCGCCCCCTCGGAGGGGTGCGCGGGAGGGTCCAGCCCCCGCCCCGCCGAGGCGGGAGGGGGGCGGGGGCGACGGGTCCCGTGGAGGGGGCGGTTCCCTGGATAGTGTCGGGTCCCTGGGGGGCAGGGGCGGAGCCTCCTCTGGGGGTTCCATAAAGAAGATGGTCCCGGTGGGCGAAGAGGGGTCGCACGAAGAGGAAGTGGACGATTCCCGCTTCTTACGCGGCGGCAGGGGCGGTGGGGGCAACAGGGGGGCCAGGGTAGACAGGTTGGGCGGGGGCGGAGGGGGCGGGTGGGAGGGCGGGGCCGACGGTGCAACGGGAGATGACAGCGCTGTGGGAGGAACGAGGAGGTGCGGTTTAGAGGCTGTGCTTCTACCGAATCCCGACCAAGGGTGCACCCACACCTAGCCGGGTGTTTCACCGAACATACTTTACCTGCAAAAACTATGTATCACGGAGAAAATGACTGGTGTCTATTAGTCACTGCAAAAGGGCCAATTTAGTGAGGTATGAAGTATTATAGGCACTTAAGTCCTCAATTAGATTTTTGGTAATCAGCTACTTGGTTTGTAAAAGTGAACACGGTTTCTATAGGAAAATTGCCGAGCATCATCAAAAGCTAGTAAATCAGTAAGCTATAGAAAAGCCGAGAGCATGCAAGAGTGTGGTGGATGTGCAAAAGTTCATGCTACAGGCTCAAGACTGGCGGAGCGAGAATGCAGACAAGAAACCGAAAAACCGCACAGGCACGTTGACAGTTGGAGGCACTTTGGAAATCCTGGGAAAACAAAGCGTGTGCCCCGAATCTCTAGAAATACTAACTGGAACCATCCGTCTATTTGGTGTATAGTGTGTAGATCGAATCTACACACTATGAGAAATGGTCTCTTATAACTGGAATTCCATGTTTTCCGAGTTCATTTTTCATCAAAGTCGGAGGGCGTTTTCGGATTTTATATTTTTACTGAAGATTCTCAGTTTATTTTTGTCAAATTTCTGATTCTCTGAAATTCATACTAATTTTGCGACGCTTTCTATAAAAAAACATTAAAAGAATAATCAAATATTATTTGCGTGTAGACGTGCTCCAAAGACTAGTTTTTCGGCTGGATTTGGTGCCCTTGCCACTGACACTGCTAGTAGTCCGCCCTACGACAAAACTTGCAAACGAGCGTTGCTTCTATAAAGGTCGACACCTTAAGGTCACTGGAACTCCTGGAGGTAGTCACTGGGAAGCCTGCTTTTGTCCCGTCCCGTCTCTATCACCCTACCCAGCGGCTGCGAGGGGTGGAGTGGTAAAGGGTGTAATATGAAAGCCTTAACTGCACCCCCCCCTCCTTCCATGAAATCTCGATGGTTAATAGCTTTCACTGTTACAAAACACAACCCTTCGTTCCTCTCAAAAAGATACAAATAGTATGGCCCAAACTGGAAAACTGGAACAGTGGCTTCTGTCGTGATGGTACAAGGACCCGTTGCCTCGAACAAACCTTGACGATTTAAACGGCAGGATCCTTTTTGCCAATAATCAGATTATAACCTAAAAAAAAAAAAAAACTGGAGGCGCATTTTTTAAGAGTCATTGACCCGGTGCTTTGACCAAACTTGATTGTTGAATACCGGCTCTTCTTTTTTCTCATTGGAACATCAGAATTACGAGTATGCAAATAAGTCCGGATTAACAAATATTTTACCTGCGAGCGTTTCTCAGGATTTCCCGGATTTATCCGAAAGCACGGAACCCTACTCATAACACAACGAGAATTATTTCAAGCACATAGAGACAGAACGACGCATAAAATATACGCTGATTGGAAGTGTTCCAAGGCTGCCCCATAGTCAGTGGCGTACCAACTTGTTCCTGAGTAAGGGGGGGGCACACCAGACCTCCCCTTCCAGGACTAGTAGTGTGGCCTGCCCAGTGGCAGCTCTTTAAGGGGGGGGCAAACACAGGTTGCCCCCCCCACTCTGAGAACTGGGGAGGGGCAGCACCTCCTTGCCCCCCGGTTGCACGCTCATGCCCATAGTGGCACCAGTGATTTCCTTGTCATAAGACGTTACGAGCGGTCGTGGAGCATCGATCGCGTGAACTACGCCGTCGTTCCATCGAAGTCCAACACACCACGAAATCCAGGTCATGCCGGCTTACCCGCGCCGATGAGGACGGGGGCGAAGACGCTGCTGTCGCTGTGCAGGGACGCCCCGTAGGGTGGAGTCAGCGGGGTGGAGGGGCTCGTGGGGGGCGTGGCGTCCTCCCCCTCCGACGGGGGTGCGGGGCGCCACCCCAGGAGGGCAGCACCTGGTGGCTGCCCCCCGACCGCGTCAGCCTCGGCTTGGATCCCGGGCGACTTGAGCGGGAGGTCTGGCCACTTGCGGGGCCAGGAACCAGACAAAACGAGGCTCAGCGTACCGATCAGAGATTGGGCACGACGACCTGCTTCGACGAACCTCTGGCCGATGGGCCCAAGTAAAACTTCGGCACGATGCGAATGGTGGTGACCTCTGTCTCTACCCAACGGGAAGCAGACTTGCTGCCCGTGTCATATATAGCTAGGGTTCCGTGTTTTCGGAGTTTATTTTGCATGAAATTCGGAGGCTGTTTTGCGAAGTTTATTTCTTGTTGGAAATTCAAGGTTTATCGGAGTTTATTTTTGTTAGATTCCCAATTTTACAACATTCGGAGTTGAATAGTATTTGTACCTATTTTTTTTTCTCAAGATAAAAATAAACGATGTCCAACAAAAACGCATGCTAAATTCGTTAAAAAAATTACCGGCACTGAAAGATATTTTTGCACTCGCATTTGGCACTGGCACCTTAGGTATTGGCAGTACTGTACCACGACATATCTTGAAAACAGGTGTTGCTTCAATAAACTATTTCTTAAGTACAGACAAAGTAAGGACCTGTCAAAGTTGACCAAAAATCGACCTGAACAACGAGTTTGACATTTTGCTTAGAAAAAAAACTAAAACATTCCTAAAAATATTAGAATACATCAAATTTAGCGGGTGAAAATGACGTCACGTGACTTTGCATCACGTCACCTATGAACAAATTCAGTATCCCCGCTAGATTTAGCAGGGGAATTGACGTCACAGGACCTCAACACCAGTTCAATTCCCCGCTCAATTTAGCGGGAAACTGAATTGGTGTTGAGGTCATGTGACGTCAGTTTCACCACTAAATTTAGCAGGGAAACTGAATGTGCAGTGTTGTCCCTATGGGACGTCACAGACCTACACTCCAATTCAGTTTCTTTGCTAAATTTAGCGGGGAATTAATCGGTCTGTGACGTCCCATAATGCGACGCACGCGGTTACGCCGCCGCCGCATAACACGGGAACGAGCGCCTAAGAGCTGCACTCCAGAACACAAACTCTCCTTGCTCTAAAGCACAAATAGTATGACCAAAACTGGAAACCAAAACAGTGGCTTTTGTCCTGACCCAAAAGTACAATGACCCGTTGTCCTGAACAAACCTTGAGGAGATAAGGAGTAAGACCCCTTCTGGCAATGGTCCGAGATTTGAAAGATAACTGTGGTGGCATTTTCCCAGGACCATTGACCCTGTGTGCTGATCAAACTTAATTGCAAAATACCCTCTTTGTTTTCTTGCTTTTTTTTTTTTTAAAGGGTGGGGGGGGGACATAGGCACATCAAAATTCGGAGTCTATCAAATAAATTACGGGCGGCTGTTTTTTTTGGAGTTTTTAGGGTTTATCCGAAAACGTGGAACCCTAATTATGGGGCTGGCCTAAAGATAAAGATCGTTGCCAATTTTTAAAATTAATTTTCCTCTTAGCAACCTAGCATGACAACTGTGCGACATGACATTCTGTCGCTGTCGTCGAGGAAGAAAATCAGGGCAGCATGTAGTTTGCGAGCTAAGAAGCTCCTTTTACACAATTCTTGAGGTTAAACAAACTGAAAAATCTCTGTGGACATAAAGCAGCCTCTCGGCCCACACGCCAGAGCGTACGGAGACACGGAGGCACGGTGCTTGCTCACGAGAAAACGATAAAAAATAAGGTGGTGCAGGTGTCCGGTCAGTTCGCCTGTTCGACTACGTCGCAGAGAAGCGATACCCATTCTGTTGAAACATTTACCGGAGAAAAGCGCTGAGAGGGACACAAGGACAAAGAAAGATCAAATCGGAACAAGCCACATATTTCTAGTGCACGATGGACCGACGGGCCCACACCACCGCTTTGCCGCCATTAAAATGCTTCTCCAAGCAGTTTCCCGCAACACCCTCGTCAATTGCCGGTCCCCAAACGCGTCAGATTTCAGGCACATTGGTTCCTTTTCCCGATGCCATGACTGTCGCACACTCACAAATTTAGGTGGCTGCCGGCAGCCTCGGGGCTCAATCTCGAGGGACTTGGCATACAGGTAGTCGTTGAACTCCTTCTCCGTCAAGCTCTCCTGGGGTTCAGGCTCTCCAGGAATTGCTGCGGGAAAGAATGCGTCAACAACGTGCCCACCAGCCGTCGTGTTTTCCGCGGCTTGGACACTACTCGCTTACGGCTGCTGTTACCAAAGACTTGGTCACACACACACGAGTACAGTGCTATGCGGAACGCGAGTTCGTCTGCTTCTTGCAGGGGGTTGCGATGACCTCAGAAAGCCTAGCTTTTATTGGCCGATCGAAAAAAAATAATGGGTAGACCTCGTAGAGGCATCGAGCACTTGGGTATACCCATTATCCTTCTAATCAAAGCCAATCAGAACTCGGCGTCCTTCTGACGTCACTGCAACCCCTGTGCAAAAAGCGGACGACTTGCTCTCCGAATAGACACAGCGCCGATTTTGCACTGTATCGGTGCTCCGCCACGCGCGACCTGGCCTTTTCCCACAACCGCGCGCAACGCAGAGCTAACTCGGTGCCGAGCAAGAGCCGACAGTAGAGTTGTTGCGGTACAGGACTTTCGATCATCTCGGCGCCGTGCTGCACGTGTAAATAGGCCTTCGTGGCAGATTTATACGATTGGCTCGGGAATCCGCCGCACACACCGTGCGATAAGTTTCCACCTGCCAACACGATCGCTTCGACGGCAAAGGGTCAAACCTGCGGCATCCCACCGCTACGGCACCCGGAATGCGTCCTCGACCGGCGTGCTTAGCGTCCCGTACCGCGCCCGTGCCTCGAAAGCGGTTCCAGAGTGCCAACGAACGATGCCACAAGAGCCGGCGCGTCGTTCCGCTGGACGTCTCGACCTCGGCAGTCGGTCGTAGAAGTCCCGGCAAAAGGTACAAGCAAACGCCGCTTGGGGAAACGTTCTTGGTGCCGTGGCAGCGCCACAGAAGAGAGCGTACGAAGACCCCACCGACCCGTATGTCCGCCTGGCTGGTGAGGCAGTAGGGCTGGTTCTGGTACTGCTGAATCTCCCCGGTGATCTCGGCCACCTTGCGGCGCTTGCTGAAGTTGATGAGGCCCTCGTGGTTGGGCAGGAAGTCCAGGTTGCCCTCCTCGATGTGCAGGATGTTGGTCAGGTACATGCCTGGGAAGATTCATACGGGTTAATAATCTCTCGCCCCGCCTTGCACCACATAGCCACAGCCGAGACGAGAACATTGGGGAGGTCCTTCGATTTCCCGCCCCCGCCCGACCCGCACGCCCTCCCTGCCACCCTGCCCGCCCCCCCCCCGCCCACCCCCCGGGCACGAGCTTCCTACCTTCAACAATGCTTTGTTGTCCCGTTAGCCTCCAGCATTCCTGCTCGGCCAAAGTATGGTGGAAGGCAACGAGCACGCGCTAGAGGCCGAACTTCTAGAGGGGACGCCATTTTCGTCCCGTCGAGTGACTCAGAACAAGGCGTCGCTGCCGTCCCGAGGCTCGCCAAAAGGCTCCGGCTCGAGACCGCAACTCTCCCACCGATCTCTGCAATCCTTGCCGATCCGAGCCAATCTGAGCGCTTCCGGCCCGAGGCACTCACCCAGGAACGGCACACAGGGCGGGTTGATGGAGCGCAGCTTCTCCTGGTACTTCCGGCAGTGGTCCGACTGGAGGTCGAAGGCTTCGTCCAGCGCCTTCTTCAGATTGCACTTGATGGCCTGCACGGGCGGCGCGGGGACGGGGCCTCAGGGCACGACGGTCTTCGCTCGCCATAAGGTACCGAGCGCGCGCCCGTGTCTCGGTGAGTGCCCACGCCCGACTATCGTAAAATTTGAAATGCGGACTAAGCTCCTGCGTTCAATCCTAATCCCTGTTCGCTTCGATCGAGACGAGCATTGTACCAGCGTGTCTTAGCATAACCGCCACCCCGTGATGCACGTTAAAGACCCCTGGCTAGCGGCGGTACTGCACTGCAAAGATTTCTCATCTACAGCGAAGATGCCGGGCTCCTATTGCGGCTGACTAAAGGCCGATTCAATACACCCGTGTCAGGTTACAACCGAGTCTGCTGTGCAGTTTTCCTTGTGATCCCTCACGATGAGAGAACGCGCTGACACCATCTGTCGGATAGCCATGGAGCACTTGCAACTTTCACATATATATATATATATTAATGCAAAAGCATTAACTGTCTCATGGAGCGAGCCGACGTCCTCAACTTTGAAACCACGCAAAACGGCACCTTAATGAAACCACGCAGCAGCTAGCCAATGGCACCTTTTACACTTCGGTCCCATTGGCTGGCACGCGTCGACGAGGCTCCCATTGGCCGCTGCGCGTCAGTTTGTGTGGTGTCATCCTGACTGTGTTATCACACTGTTGTGTTATCACTAATCACCGCATTCGCTCGCCTCTTATCGGTTGTACGGCGCGTGGCAATATATACAGCGCATGGAATAAACCAAGGGGTTCGTTCTGCTGGGAACTACGTTGCTGTCTGTTCCTTCCTCGCGCCGTAAGGCACACGACAGTTTGAACGATCGCTCACTCGATGGCGCTGCGTGTCTGACGAGGCAGCGGCCCCACCGTTCCACGCCCAAGGTCAGTGCATTGTACGCCGCGGATTAAAGAAGGGTGGCGAAGAGCGGCGTGCATGCTTTCACATTCACAACTCATAAAAGTGCTTTTTTATTTTACCACTTCTTTTACGATGGGCTTGTAATCCTTCTGACAATGTCACAAACGACCGTATTCTCATAGATAATGGGGCATGCATGGTTGATCTCGCAAATACTGCAAAACCTTCGCTCGAGCGAAACGCAGTTCTAAGGCCACCTCACAGATGGCGCAGCGTGTCTTCTTGTCGTCACACCCGAGAGTCCCACCAGATCGACAGACGGAAACGACCGACACCGACGAGCCTCGAGGACGTGCAGCATGCGGGCGAAGCCACCTCTGGCAGGCTTGCAGTCTCCCGACGCTCGTGAACTAAGCACGAGAGACCGAAAGCGCAGCCAAAGGTGCCTTCTCACGCACGCTGCATGTGCACGAGGCTTCCCACCGCACGTGTGCATGAACTAGCCTTAACTGGTAATGTTTCGAAGACACTCAAGGCTTCGAAACCGGCCCTAAAACATGTTCAGAGTTAAAATCTGTGACTGACGCCCGGCTGCTCGCCGGAGATGCGGTGTGCGTCTGGAAGGCACTCACGCCCGACGTGTGCTCCAGCCGATGAACACAGGCGCTGGACATGGCGCTGGAGACCGCAAAGACGCCCGTGAAGTTGTTCAGCTCTTGGAGGACGAGCATCACCTCCAGCATCCGAGACACCACCGCCACGCGCTCCTCAAAGTTGTCTGTCTCCACTATGCACCGCTCCAGCCAGAAGGAGAACTGCAAAAGATGCATGAAACGCGGGTTGGCACGTTCCAAGGCAGAGCACGGCTATCCCGAGATGCTGCTGCGGTGAACGGGTCTTCGACTGGTGCGCTTAGCATCCTATCCCATCAATAACATCAAAAGTGGTGCCGAAGTGGAAACAAACAATGTCGCAGAAGCCGGCAAGCCGTTCTGTCAGATGTCGCAGTTCCCGGCAGTTGGTTCTGCATGTCCCGGCAAAAAAATATGAACGAACGCATCGCGGCGTCTGGCTCCTCGCTACTAAAGCTTCCGTAGAACCATTCATGCTGGACTGCGACCCTCAGCGGCACAGGCATCTGCGAGATCAGCCACCCGCCACCGCTGCTGCGACGCGACACTTCCGCTACGTTGTCAAGTGGAAATCTGAGGTGACCGCATTTGAGGTCACGGTAAACGCAGCGGACAGAGAGTACGCTTCTAAGCAAACGTAACGTCGGTGCCATTCTCAACTCGGCCGTGGGGAATTGTCCCAAGTCCAAGGTTTTTGTCGACGACGAAGAGCAAGACTACCGTCGCCTTCTTGCTAAATTTAAAGGGGAAACTTTGGCACCAAACTTAGCGGAAAACCTTTCCACTAAATTAAGCGAGGAAATGCCGAGACCAGTGAACACTCGCGCTGTCAGCATCGATTCAGTAAAGCGGTACGGAAGTCTACAGACCTCGTAAACACTAATGTGCGCACCGGGGAGTGCTCGGCTTATTGTTACACATCAGCCAGTGGCTCAGATCAGCTCGAATAGTGCTCAAGCTGGAAGCACACAATACTTAGGGACAGTTGAGGAAATTCCCTAGATCAAAGAACACAAGAGGGTATTCTGGGAAACCTCTGGCTTCCCGGGAACCCAGTTTGAAAGTCTGTGCCCTGCGGGGAACACACCCGGGCATCCCGCTGTGAAACCTTGCCAAGACCGTCCGTCGCCGAAAAAAAAAGATTACACTGCGCCCAGTTTCAGGTAGAAGGTCCGCAGGCAGCCAGAAACGAGGAAACTCTCCCCTTCCATTCGACAAAAAGGGAGACCCTCCTCCTTTCTCCGGAGAGCAGCTCGGAAACCCGCCCCTCATGGAAAGAGGAGGAGAGAAGAGAGTGAAAGGGAATGGAGAGAAGGAAACTGGGAACCTGATTTCTGCCCGGCAGAAGACGACTCTGTGGGTCGGTCTTTGAGAAAAGCGGTACAAGCTCCTCCCACAAGGCCCCCTACTCTTGCCACCTTAGCAGAGAAAATGCTGGAGAGAAGGCTGGCGGACTCTCCTCCTCTCTCACCTCCTTTCCAGCATTTGCTCTGCTAAAGGGGAAAGAGCAGAGGGCTTTGCAGGAGGTGCTTGTCCTGCTTTTCTTAACCTGCAACAGAGTACAGCTTCATCATGCTGGTAAAGGCCGGAGAACACGAATTGTGTTGTGAATGAGCTGAGCACATACTATGTGTGTGTGACCTCATGAGGTCAAGTGACTATGACGTCAAATGCCGTCATGATTTCATACGACATCACGATGTTGCATGATGTCACGTAACGTCACAGTCACATGGCCTCATAATGTCGTGACATCATGCTGTCATGATGACATCATGCAATGTTATGACGTGATGTTATGACATCATGATGGCAGGAGCATGTGGTGGTGTCATGTGATGTCAATCTTTCATGATGGTTTTCTCGTGGAATTTAGCTAATAAAACACAATCTGTGATAAAAAGAATTGGGCAGTTCTGCACTAATTTACAGTACAGTCACAACGATAGCTGCGACATGTCACGGTAAAGTCGGTGGGCACCGGCGTCGCGTTGATGCATTGCGGGGTGCATCAGCAAAATAGACATCTGACCATTTTTCTCCGAACGCTTGTTTCTTTTTTGTTCCGGAGTGTGTGGAAGTGCATCTCCCGGAACAAACTCGTGGCAGTGACAGTGCTGTAGAACATTTTGTTATCGACTAATTTCTTTTTTCCGAGAGCGCATGCTCTTAGTGGGCTTTGGGTACTACAAAATCCCCAAGATATAGAACGGGTTGTTAACACTGTGGCATAACTCAGTGGTTAGGTTAGCGTTAGGGTGGACCCAGGTTTGATCCCAGTAGGTGCCAGGCGATATTTTTCAAGAATTTGGCATCATTTACGCACGGACACCGTACAACGCCAACTGCAACTACAACAACAACAACGACGACAACAACTACAACTATAACGTCCACAACTACTGCTACTACTACATCTACATCAACGGACGTCATTTCCAGTGGTGGGAAGAGCGCATAACAGCTATCGCAGTAAAAAGAGAAAGGACGTAACAAGGTGTAGGGGAGAAATGGGGCTCACATTGGACGAGTGGTGGATCATCTTGAGCAGGTTGGGAGAGGTCTTGTGCTTGTCCTTCTTGGTCCAGGCGGCGTTGACAAGCTCAGAGGGCTTGACTGCCCGGTACAGGTCGAACTCGAGAAGCGTCAGCTGCCGGGCGATCTCGATGAGGTGCAGCTGCAGCACCAGCACATGCAACGAGAGCCCCGGGGGACACAACTGAGCGTGCCCCGTCGCAGGCGCTGTTGCCAACTCGAACGCCCACGGTAACAGAGTCTGGGGGACGCCACGCTGAAGACGCTAATAACCCCCTTCCAAAAATCGGTTCATCTTTATCCTACGGATAGAGGGGGAGACACAAACGGCAATATCTTCGGAGCTGGGTAAAACGTGCACTGCGACGCAATGATGTCGTGGTGTTGCACGGTGCTGCATCGCGTTGCATAGAGTCAGGTGATGCTGGCTTTACGCCACATGACGTGACGTCATGCGACATGGTTGGTGCATTGGGTCACGTGACCACTGTAACACTGATGATGCCACGTGAACGATGTCCCCTAAATTGAGAGAGATAGAAATCCGCTAAACCTGACAAGCATGCGGCGCTTTTCGTGGTGTCACGTCAGACTGCTCTCTCGGAGGTGTAAAACATTCTGTATTAAAATTACATTTTTTTTTGTTGTTTTGCGTGAACCGCTTTTGTAAGGTGTCGAGACGTTGTCCAATGAACGTTTCACTACAGAGCTGCATATTTGCCAAGACAAATGTATGAAGTCAAATGAAAACCAGAGGGCCAGTGCAGTAACCAAAGTAACACCAAAGTAATAACCAAAGTAATAGTATCAAAGGGTTCTCTTGCTAGGACAGCTTGTGTGGCACATTGGACCCCCAACCTCACGGTAGTATTCTACACATTCTACAACATTCAAAGACTTTGCAAAACTTGTCAGTCTCAACACAACAAATCTTTTGGGCATATCGCTGAAACGTGTGGCGGACACACAACACATGGTCCTCCGAGGCACAAAACAAAAAGCCATGATGTCTGCAGAGTTTTCTTCCACAAAGAGAGAATGCGTCGCAGTCACCCTTCTCACTCCTTGCCGCAAATAGACCGTTATCACCAGCTGTAATCTAATCGGAAAGTCCCGCTAAGGTGCTGTCACTCCAGCCTCCTCCTATCTGCTTTTAGCCGAGGAAACAAACGCCAATACCCCAAATTAGCAACAGAAACCTAAAACACACTCTCGAGGTTGTGCAGTGTTTGGACACACTCTTATCAGATTCCGACTTGAGTGCACCCATTACGATTAGCGAGGAGTTCCAGTGCACGTCCCAAGAGCAGGGCAGACCCACATACGAAACGTACGGAAGTTCATCGGAATTGCCAGCCCAACCAATGGCTAAACAAGGGGTTGGTGCTGCCACAAACTAACGTTCTGGCGAACCAAGTCAACCACTGATCAGCGCCCTTTCCGAGTGGCAGTGTGAGACGGCTTTGGGCAAGGTTCGATTGTTCAGGCTGAACGTCGCCAGGGTTGAGAGTCGTAACTCTTGGTGACTGAGAAGCAGAAGCTGAAATGTTTTAAAAATGTGCTTCAAACAGAAGTTATGCCCCCGTGATTTAAAAAGAAAGCTTTTGCTGGTTTACTGCCAAGCTACTGAAGGGCCTCTTGCAGTCCCCAATGAAGGACTGAGAAGTAATTTGAACCCTGGGGACCTTCGGACGTGCAACAGTAACCTCGGTCACATCGCGCATTCTTTGCAATAAGCCACCACAAAATTACAGGCCCCTCCGCTGGGATTTGAACCCATTAACCAGTCACGACGAAGCTCGTCTGCCGGAAAACTATCCTGTCGGCCGTGCTGACTTGCACTTTTTAGAAACACTGGCGCATCTAGTTACCTCGGTTGCACGGGTGATTCACTGAGTCTAGCTCAAAACTGTATGCAGTGCAACCCACTCTTAACGATAACGAGAAAACCCGAAATTTCAATCGGTATTAGCGATTATCGTTGTATCTGGACTAGAAACTGATAATTTCCAGTCTAGAAACTCTAGAAACTGATCGTAATAAGCGGTACATAGTTATACGTGGTGTCGTTATAAGCGGGTTGCACTGTAGTACCGCCGGCAAAACATGCGACTTTGCAGGCGCCTTCGCCAAATCTCCTCTGTAGTTACAAGACTCTGGAGCAAAAGAGAGCAACAACTTGTGGGCAAGTACGTCCTTCGTCCAGAGATTTAAGCCCATAAACACCGACACGCCGCAGCATAGTTACTGAGGGCAAGTGACAAAACAACAAATAACCGAGAAAATCAAAGGTTTAAAGGGTCACTTAGAAGGTATTTATGCTCGCCGAAGTTTTAGTTGTACACGACATATCAGAGCCCAACTATCTCTCCTCCTCTATATTCCTCCGACCTCCGTGTGCAGGTTTCGGTTTCGAGCAGTTGCGTTTCTTAGCTTTATTAAACATATACGTGACACTGTAGCAAAATATTAATTGGGTAGTCTTTTGACACCATATTGAATCGCTTGGCAAAAAATTAAAATACTTCTTTTAAGGGGTGTCAGTGTCCCTTGTAATGCGGCGAACTCGTGCCAAAGCAGAAATGACAATAATAAATTGACTTCCACCTAACACAAAGTGGAACAGAAACGAAAATGCAATAATTTGCGTTGCAGGCGGGTTGAGCGCGACACGGCAGGATCAGGCGCTGGTGAAAGACCAACACGACATGGTGCGCTACAGCCCATTTAATACCTGCTCAACATTCAGCATGAATCCAAACCGGGACACAGTGCACCTAAAAAGAACTAATGGGAACTTTTCAGAGAGGTAACGAAAGGTTGAAACTATGCCGGTAGGATTCAAACCCCATTCTTCCGCACAACAACCGTGTGCCCTGCCTGCCAACCCCGACGCACGCACGCCAATATGAAAGCAGACTACTCACAGTGAGAATGTCGAACTTGTCTGGAGTGCTGCACAGGAACCACTCTATGTGGGGCGGACTCTTTTCGTAGCTGAACGTGATCTCTCGAGGCTCGTCTTGCTGCTCACTCTGCAAAGAGAGGGAAAAGAGGGAATTCATACTTCCCTTAGGAGGTGAGAACAATCCTTTCGTTGTGAACATCACTTATGTGGGAGGGCGGCATGTGACGAAATCGTGACGTTGTTGGTCCTGGTCAGCTGAGGGGAGAGAGCTGCCCCGTTCCCTGGCAGCTCTCTCCTCGGCCTTACCTCCTTTCCCCGTCTTCCCCTCCCTCCCCACATACTTCAGTCACCGCAATCCGCGGGCCGGGGAAAGGGGGGACAGAAGACCAAGGACGTCATAAAGGAGGTTATTTTTTGCTTTTTTTTTTAAATTTTAATATGCCCTTAACTTTTAAAATAAAGCGAATTTCGAGAAAAAAAAAGTTCACTAAATTACGACGTTCAGTGCACTCAGGTTCGGTGCAAATTAAAAATTACACCATCTTCCCGAGGGGAACCATGGGGTGATGCGGAGCATCGCGGATTGTAATTAATTTATTCCCTTCTTGACTGATTTCTTTTGGCCGGCCGGATTTGGGCTGCGGCGGACGCGAGCGGCCGAGAAACGCTAGCAGACGACAGCCGCAGAGTTGCGGGGAAAGCCCACCCCACTGAAAAGCCCTGGCGTGGCGCTGCGACCCGCACGCCCAAAACTATCTTCCTTTTACTCCTCTGGGGGAATGCGCGCAGCGCGCTACCGCTGCTTATATTAACACTTGAAAGAGAGGAGACTAGAGGAGGGAGTTGCGCATGCGCGCGCGGTGTGAGTAGAAGCGAACGCACGCGAAGTGCACGCAGCTGGTAGAGAGAGAGAGCGGAGAGAGTAATGCGCAGCTGTTGGAGAGAGGGAAGGAGGAGAGTTGCGCATGCGTAGTGTGAGTGCGGACGACGCCGACGCCGCGGGACATAGACCCGAGCAAGAGATGCTCCGCATCTAAAAAAACAGTAAAAGAGTCGTTGCAGGGCTCCTTCGAGCTTTGCCTTTAAGGGTGGAATGCCATAGACTTATCGGGCCCCGTTCGCATCGCCTTCCCATTCGCCGTGCAAGCGTGCCTTGTACGGCCTAGTCACTCAGTAGCGTGTCTGGCTTGCAACCGAAGGGTCGTGGGTTCGAATCCCGCCTAAATTCTTCAAATATTTCTTTAAGGCAAATGAATCGCCTTATATAGTGAAATCATCCGAGACAAGCGGCAACCTTTAATTCCCATTTCATGTCATGTTTTAAGCCCTTTCATTCTACACTTGACGTCACGTTTCACAAGAGCGTGCAGGTTGTTTGAAACTCCCGCGCGAGGTCATGTGGCTGTGACGTCCTGACCCTATCGACCAATCAGGATTTTCCCATCACGCCACCATCCCCAGCTTTTCTGCGATACGAGCTCCTTAATACTATTGCGTTAAAAACTAAGTATTGGCATAGCTCTGTGGTACTAAAGCCTCTGTTTCGCACGCAGTGAACCCACGTTTGATTCCCGTGGGCGGCGGGCGATATTTTTGAAGGATTTGGCAACATCAACAACAACAACAACTACAACATCAACAACAGACGTCCTTTCCAGTGGTGAAAAAATCCATAACAGCTATCGCTGCAAGAAAAAGAAAATTGTAAAACGAGCGCACAGAGTGCACAATGCTACAGGTGCAGTCAGCTGTATCCGTAGGAAACGGAGGTGTTCCTGATATTGCGGCTGTTTCGGCCTTGTCGGCAGTAGAATTCTCTGGTTCCAATCATAAATCCAACCCTCCAACCCCTCCCCCTCCCCCTTCCCCCAGTTCAGATTTAAAAAATTTTAAAATGGGTCAACCTGCAATTGTGTAGTTATGTATATACAGTAGTATGGGTTTCGATTTAGTTTTGTGCTTTCTCGCATACTGGTGAACTTTGGAAATAAACTTCCGCATGGCAATGGTACTTGTCAGACGTGACGTCCTCCCGGCATTGGGCACCGCTACAAAGATAACCTCAAGCGCACAATTTAGATATGTTGGCCGCTTGTAAATGCATAATTGCATTTTTATCAAAGCCAACTCTAGCCCCAAAAAAGTACTGTGCCAAGGTAAACGACCCGTGCCGCAAGCTCTGCCGACCAGACAACGCAACTGTTGAAGAAAAAAAGACGCTGGATGCTGCTTTGCGTGCCTGGAAGGCTAAGACTGAAGTCAACATCCTCCACGTTTCTCTCAAAACACAATTCTGCATACGACAGTTTAATCAATAAATCGGAATACAATGGCAAATTTTTTTTGTTTTGGATGACGGCAGCAGCGAGGATTGTGGACGACGCTGGATTATTCCATCTGAACTCCGACAGCAACATTTCCCCTCCGAGGCCCGAAAAGTGTACCGGCGAAAAAGGAGGAGAGAGGTCACGGCGGAGAGGACGGCACGAGAGAGGAAATGCCTCACCCTCCTCTGGACGACCTTGTTGATGGACTCGACCCACTTGCGCATGTTCTTGCCCTTGACCCGGTCCAGGAAGCCCCGCAGCTTCTCCAGCAGGCTGGCGTCCCTCTCAAAGTCGTAGTAGTGGTGGTCCACCCAGTGGCGCAGCACGTTCAGCACCCTGCGTAGGGACGCCAGAAAAAGAAGAAACGGGCTCTATAAAATAAAAGAAACAGGTTTATAACAGGCAGAACTTCTAAATGATTCATTTTTAGTTAAACATATAAAATAGCGAGAAAACAGACAAGGACAAGAAGTAAACAGAACAAGCACTTGTCCTGTTTACTTTTTGCACTTGTCTTTTTTTGCACTATTTTATATGTCTAACTAAGAAGAACCAACTACACCAACGCACCCTATGAAATGATTCCGCACCCGCTAAATTATTTTGCTAATGTGCAGCAGAGGGTGTTAGCACGACACTTATCCCCACCTCCCCTCCTCCGCTCCGCACGGCGCAACGCCGCTCGTTGGGCGCTATGTTGGTCAAACCAGAAGTTGCACATTGTGGCCAACACCCTCCTCCATGGCTTCGCTACGGTGCGACCATCATGGACTAGGGCAAGGAAGATCCGTGCAGGGTACCCATATTGAGTCACTCTAAGACTAAAGTAACCCAAGGGGGGAGGACTAAAGTATTGAGCGTCGGACATTACATGCTGCACTCACCACCCCTACACCAATGCAAATGTGGCACATTCTCACGTTTAGAAAGAAAATCTGAAACACACAACCGTCCAACCCTATCCACAGTGTCCGTCCTACACTCAGAGACAACTTTCTGTGGCACTGCCGTCAAGAGGTATGCAAGTACGTGCTTGACTACAGACTGAAGCTGTGCACGTAGACTTCTCGGGATGTTAAATAACTGGACGATCTTACTAATTTAGTTACTGGAAACGGGAATTTTGACACGACGAGGCACTCTCTGGAGTTGCGCCGTTGCAAACGACAAAAAATAAAATTGTGCTGCCCGGCTGCCCCAAAGAGGTCTCGTAAATGTTGTCTTCTTCCTCGAGGTTGTTAAAATATTCAGCGTCCTCAATTCGGAAATGCCACAGCAAGCTGTCTCCAAGTACAGTGCGTTTTCCCCGCAAACTGCACGGGGCTCGTGGGACACCTGGGCCGAGCCGGGGCCTCACCTGAACTGGACGGGCTGGCTGTACTCCTTGCGGAAGCGCTTGAGACACTCTCGGTGGAGGTTGCGCGCTGCTTCCGCTTCGGCACCCTCCGCCTGGTCGGCCAGTGGCGGCGGTGGGGGCTCGGGGATCTCGAACGTGCGTCCGTCAAGGAAAGTTTCCAACACAAGGTGCGCACCGCTCCCCTTCTTGAGCGATACAAGGTCATCGAGCTCCGATTAAACTCTACACACCCATAAACTCCCAATGCAGAGCTGAAGTTCGTCTGCTTCTTTGCAGGGGTTGTGCTTGCAGCCGAGCTCCGACTGGCTCTGATTGAAGGATAGTGGGTAGACCTCAAAGCAAGCTGCCTTGAGGTCTTCCCACTATTCTTCAATCAGAGCCAATCAGAGTTCGGCATTCTGACGTCACCATAACGCCTGCAAAAGAAGCAGACGAACTTGAGCTTCGCATATACATTTTTTGGGGACCTCACACTTATCGCGGATAAATAACTCTCCTGCCGTTTCGCACTCAAAATAACAAGTATATTCACAAGGTATTCTTTTTGGGCTTCACAGACTGTTCTTAGAGTCACGAAAGCTACATTAATATGGTCTGTGGAGGCGGGTTATCCGGCGAGGGTGACATAATGCAGGAAGACAATTCTCACGAGAAATCTATTAATTAACTCAAATTGTTAACCAACCTTTGAATTAGCAAAGATAGAAAAGCGGTTCCAATTACAGACTTGCCGAGCATCTTAAATACAAAAGCGCAAAGGACAAGGACAGAACAAAGATACGAACAGGACAAGCACTTACTATTAACCGATTGTTTAATGCATGAAAAGAGATGAAAATGAGAGGAGAAACACGAAATTAAAATGCTAAATGCATTCGCATAAAAAATTCAAAAGCTATTTGAAAATGTAAAAACATATAAAAATCAACAAAATTAAATTGAAAAAGGAGAGTGATAGAAAGAGAAAAGCAGCCGGATTAAGAAAAAAAGGTCGAGGTACCCCATCGCTTTCTCGGACAGTGATTTGCCGAGCATGGTGGAGAAAGACCAAATTGGTAAAATTTAGAAAGACTCGCAGCACGTGGAATGTGTGGCGGTGCGCTCAAGTCTCCTCTCGTGCAACGGGCGCAGGGCTGGCGACGAGGAAACGTGCCCCGCATGTTAGTTCGAATTATCCACAAGTTTGAATTAGGAGGGATTGAATTAACAAGATTCGACTGCTTCACAAAAGAGACAAGGATCGTCCTGTCCACTCTCTAGAGTCTAGTTCTCGTCTCTTTTGCGCCGTTTTGTCTTCCATCCAGGCCACCTCGGCACGCAGGAAAGGATATCTCTCGGCGAGGAGGTCCAGGAGCTCGTGGGGCTGGCAGAAGGAGCGGAAGGTAGTGAGGAATGTCCGCACAAACATGGGGTCCGCGTACATGTGGTACGTGAGCCGCTCCACCAGCTTCAGCAGCGTGGCCCCCTTGATCAGGGGCACCCCGGCATTGGTCTTGCTCTCCTCAAACACCACGTGGTCCTCCGAGTCCTCCAGGGAGAACCTGGACGCGAGGCGAGCACGTGGGGACGTGGTTTTACAGCGGGAGCCGCGAGTGGCCTGTTCCCGTTTTCACAACGGCGTGAGCGTAAACGAAAAGTTTAACCCGCTAAATTTTGCGGAAAAATTTGGCACGTGACCCAACGTCAGAGGACCTGTGGACAAATTCAGGTTCCCCGCTAAATTTAGCGGAAAAATTTACATCGCTTGACCTATTCACCAATTCAGTTTTTCCGCTAAATTTGGCGGAGAACGCATCACGACTTTGCTGCTACCGTCTAGACACATCACGTCCTGTGATCATCACGATTGTTCCCATCATTTTTATGCCCTTGTAGAGGAGATTTTACATTTTCACTATGTTCGGTGTGTCTCTACATTACGGCTCTATTGCGTGCTCTCCCCGCTAGAAATTCTCCCTCCTCATCTTGGTTAAGTGCGAGCCTACGCTGCAATTTGTCTTCTGGGACGCCGCACCAGCCTCGTGTCCTCAGAGTAGCCAGAGAGTGCATACAACGTGAACACACTGTACCGTAAAAACCCGCATATAATACGAACCCGCGTATAATACGAGGCATGATTTGAGGACCGCGAAGAAGAAAAAAAAGTTTTATCCGCGTATAATACAAAACAATTTAAGGGGAGATGCTCCTCGAGAATATTTTTTTTCTAATTTTGAAGCTAGGAGGCTGAAATTTGCACAGCTAGTACATATTGAGCTCCTCTTGTCATATATGTAGTCAGTTTTCCGATACCTGCCTTGGTGAAATATCTGTGCACGTATGAAGGCATATAAAATGCCTTTTTTGTGCACCCTTTTTCTTCCAAATTTACTTAAAAAAGAGCATCCTAAAATAGCCTGGTTGCTTCCTTGTGAAAAGTAGAGTGTGCAAATCCACCTGAAAAAAAAAATATCTACGCCTGGAGAGAAAATAAAAATTGTGAACTATTGAGTCATCACTTTTTATGTTTCACTTTTAGTTTTATATTTTTTATAAAAACTCAGTGGTGCCAATTGCATAACTAGCAAGATTTGCACACTCTATACATCACTAGGAACAGCTGTGCAAAATTTAGTTGCGATACAGAAGCCACAAATGGTGAAAATTGTGTGCACAAACTCTGAAAACAGACAAAAATACCAATTTGAGAAAAACGCAAATGAAAGTTTAGTTTTATGTGACATACCTAAATTCTCACTCAAACCACACGAAACTTGGTGGTCATATAGTTCCAAGTGTCAGAGCCTGGACCACCAAACTAGAATTCCCCGCTGCATAGCATAGCTCCAGAAAAGATGCCAGTGCCTTTCGCGTAGCGGCCGATTCCTGGACGGCGAGTTTGCACTTTCCGCAAGTCGAGCATGCCGCGCCACTGACGAGAGTTTCCATCGCGCCGATCTCGCCGATCGCAGTACTCGCACGCTCATCTGCAGCTCTCTCTCCGTTTTCAAACATCTTCTTTTCCGATGCACTAACCAGCTCGTCAGCGCTGCCGATGAAACTCGAGCGATCGGACTCGAAAGCGTCGCCGCGCCGCCCAGACCGAGGTTAGGGTTAGCTGCCGCGGATGAACTTTTCTTCTTTGAAGCTTTCCGGGTGCCCTTTTGCGACTTCTTTTGAACTTGTGTGTCGTCCGAAACTTCCAAGCTTGAAAGTCGCGTTTTCCATCGACGCCCATCGCAAAGAAAGCAGAATGATCGAACAAGCCGTTGGTTCTGGTATCTGGAGCAGTGCGACGCTAGAACCGCAAGCAAGCTTCGCCGCGCAGCATGTTGCTCTTGGCCAATGGCGGGGCCACAATCGCATCACGTGATTTAAAAGTCCAGTGGCGACGCGCGTTTGCAGCGGGAAAAACATTTATTTTTTATTATTTACAACCGGAATACTGAAACTATCGACAACAGTTTCGGAGAGAAACGGCTAGGCCTACGCGCCAAAAATAAACGCGATGGCGAGGCGACGCCGCGATCCGAAGAATTACGCGCTCGAAAATGGCTCAGATTTGCCCTGTTTTCCATCGCGAGGCGGGCTTCAAACTTATATCTGACTAATTTCGTGATGATATCCGGTCTTGATTTTTTTACACGCAATAGGGGAAGGTTCAAAGATAATAGAACACTAAAAAAGCAAAAGCACTTTTTTCGAAAAAACTTGCCGTTTTTCGACTTGCATCTCCCCTTAAGGACCGCGAAAATTTTCCGCGTAAAATGCGACCCAGGAAGTCTTAAAAAAACGTGTATTTGCGTCGTAATTGAACCTCAATCACTGTCATCACTTCCATCAGACCCCTTGTCCGACGCCTCCTCCCAAAGGCAGTCGCCTTCAGTGCCGTCGAGCACATTTGAAATCCCGTACTTCTTGAAAGAGCGAGCGACGGGCGTGCGCCGACGCAGTGAAAGCCCGGCGTGGCGCATAAAGCGAGCAACCCAATGTGCCCAATGTCGGTTCGCCAAAGTTCTCTCGCCTTCTCTTGCAGCAGCTCGATGTTTACGGCGACGTGCCGTTCACGTTGCTCTTTTACAAAGTCGCCGAGACTTGCCTCGACGTCGGCGAATACGCCATTTTTTGGGTATCTAAAGCTTCTTCTCGTTCCGTTGCACGGGAACAGAGCTTGCTTTTGTCGTCTCCATCCGCGGATGCCGCACTTCATTTTCGGCGAATTGTCGCCCGGCAGCACTGTTGCCGATGTCTTCCGCAACCAAAATTACTTTTCCTTTGAAGGCGGCCGAGCATCGTTTTTCGGCGGTTCGCGCCGACGCCATTGCCTAGCCTGACCGTGGACGCATGGTGGCGCCTCGGACATTGTGATTTTAATGAAGATGATAGCTGTTTTGAGCGCCATCATTGCTTCGAAACCGAAACTACGTCAAACTGCGTTAGATCGCGCCTCATCGAAGCTGAAAATTGTTGGGACCCGCGTATAATACGAGCCGCAAATTTTTCATGGCAAAATACGAAAAAAAATCCTCGTATTATATGCGGGTTTTTACGGTATTTTGTAAAATCTGTACGGTGGCTTACATGAACCGCTGAGTATACTTATTTCAGCCTGTTTGAAACAACAGTGCAAGACTGATTGATAAAATTCACCATTTATTTTTAAAAAAGTGCAGATTATTCCAGTCTGAAGTACACATACCGCGATTATTTGTGATGCACAGTATCCCAGAAATGTCTCTCACGACTCTCAAGCGGGTACGGGAAAAACAATGGGTTGTTTGTACTGTCGCATGTGCACCCGAAACTGAATCTTTCTTCTTATGTCCCAATAACTGCATTAACTTTCGGTGATGATTGGCGGCATTTTGAAATGCACAAACAGATCTTGGAATGAGCAGTCTTCAGATTTCTAGAGCAAACCCGTCCTGTGACGACGGCAGCACGTTTGCAAAAGGCTCGTCAAGCTGGGACTCACCTGTAGTTGTCAGGAAGGCGAAGAGGATGTTTCTTCTCTTCATCTGACAGGATGCTGTCCAGGGTGCGTTCCAGCATGCTGCACAAACAGACATTCAATCAGTCATTCATTCAATCAATCAATGTTTATAACTACCAAAGGAAAACATACAGAAACAGGCCAGCCAAATCCACATTGGGCTTGACTGGCAATGTCAAGCAGTCAGCGAAATTAACTTGAAGCAAAACATGCACTATAAAAATACAAAAAAAAAGACATTAATGCAAGTTTGATGTCAAGGTAACAATCTTTTAGAGAAAATACGGAGGAAAGTGCAGGGCTCCGTGGCTCACACCACTTTTGGGAAAAGGTTCCTTCATATTTACTTGCACCAAAATTTGGGAACATGCATTTAATATACGAGAAGTCCCTTACAATGGGAGCGTAACTTATGTGGTGCAGGCATTATACTAAGTTTGATGGTTTTCTATTTCTATGTTCAATGTCAAAACTTTAACTTCGATTTTCTCATCTTCGTGTTTTTTGTCGACATGCTCAGCCTTCGGGGGTCTTCATGAGGTTTTTATCACAGCATTTTAAAAATTTTGATACCGTTTTATTCAGAAAGGACTAAACTACGGAGTAAAGCTATCTTTTTACAGTTTAGAGTGACGAAAAAATATTTATGATAAATAATGTGACCTCATTAGTGTCCTAATTGTCATAATTAGCCAATTTTTATATAATAATGTAATTTTATGAAAATATAAATAGCTTTATAATGCATGGAAGTCCTTTAGCTATGCATCTACATCAATAAAAAAACTTTTTTGTTAGAAATGGCTTTAAGGACCCGTAAGAAATTACCAAATTAGGCAACGCTATTTTTTATAACTTGAAAACTAATTGAGATATTTTGAAACTGATTTCATATTTGAATTGAGGAAGAAGGAACACATATGCACAGTGATTCTCATTAGAATAGCTGCAAAAATAAAATAGTCCATTTTAGAACCAGTGTCTCGCCTTAACCTTCCAGTCGTTACCGCAGAGCCGGGCGAAAAAGTGACAGTCTCTATCGAAACGTGTCCGAATGTATGGGATACACAGGTGCCATCATGACGTTTTGGTTTAACGTGCGCATCACCGGTCGGAACGTGAAGTCCGAAATGCCCCATAACTTCGCCATGTATGAGTGTGTTTTCAAACTTGTAAGGAAGACTGACTTGATGCAAGCTCTGCATGTTGTGTTGTGCTTAAAAACGTCGCACCGTGTCTCTTTTGGCGGTCACAATTGGTTGATTGGCCGATTTTGGCTCAGGCAACGCTTCATCTCCTTGGCCTGCCAGTATCTAGTGTTAGCGTCGAGAGGACATTCTCGAAGCTCAGTGTCATATTAGCAGGAAAGAAAGAGTGCGGATCAACGAGGAGAACCTGGGAAAGTGCATGTGTGTGTGTACTATTATAAGATCACGTAATCCTGATATACAGAAGGCGAAGTTCCATGATTTTGGGCATAGGCTTCATATCTGACTTGTTTGCACTTCTGTGTTTTTTCTTGTTTCTTTTACAGTTGCACACATTTGCCAAATAAAGTGTCCATTTCTTTTTCTACGTTCCTGTGCCGTTATTCTTTGAGTGATCAAAAATATCAGAGTTACAAGGATAATCTGATCCGGTGTACGTTGGTGTTTATTTTATATTCACCGAAAAAAGCCGAAAAACTTTTGTGGGCATAAATATACGCCGAAAAAAAAAACACGAAAATTGAATTTTAAAATAAACACCGAAAATAGTATGCCGAATTTTGGAAAAATAGAAACCGAAAACGCGGAACCCCAGTTATATCAATTATATCAATCATAATTAACATATACCATTTCCTTCCTGTCACCACGAATGGGGTCCTCCATCCCTTCCGATCCACGGGGATCCGCGAAACATCAATGGCTGAGAACCACTGCCCTAACTCATTCTGGAAACTTTTTTATGTCTCCCTAACAATTACCATGCCTGCCCCACCAGTTCGCCAAATCCTTCCGAGCCCTCAAAATCCCCTCCTTTCTTCTTCCCCAGCAGTACCCCAACTCGCTCCTCAAAATTCCCCCGGATCTTCCTCCGGACCACATACCTGCGCATATTCAGCATGACCAGGTTCGCCATCCAGCTGCACTTCTCCTCGGCATTCTTGGCATACAGGAGGATCCGTGGTGCGTCTCTCGGCGCTATCTCAAAGGAATGCTTGATTTCTGAAACCGAGAGTCCAAAAGGTAGGGTTTGATGGACCGATTTTGCTGTCAGCAAGAAACAAAAACTACCAAGTTCAATCCCCAAATCTAGTATTACTGGGAAGGTCGGAAATGAACACTGCATCTGCACACCAAGGTTTCTAGTTTAGGAGTTTTGTTTCAAGAAAAAGCCAATATGCACGCTTAGGTGCCTAAGGTAGGACACTGCACTAAAACCAATAACAAGCATCAACATAGCGTTTTCGATGGCCTGTACTTCCTCGATTAATACTGCTCGTAAACGAGGTCTACATGCCCACAAACGACACAGAGCACCACATCATGTAGTGGATGGTAAGCATGTAACACGTCATGCTCAACATCCTACTACAGATAGCAGATTTGGTGAGAACATTACCTCTGCTTCAACATTCCTTAGACTCCTTCCATGCACTTCAGAAAAACAGGCGAGCGGGCCTTGTTCACAGAAGGCACGTTTATCAATTGAGTAAACATGGTACCTAGTGTTAGAGAACCAACAACCAGGAAGAACACAAAGCTGAATGCCAACCAAAGACATAAAATATCCACAACAGATACCAGCAGCCAATCTCTGACACTGACAACATTAAAAATGTTCTATTGATTTCTGTCGAATTTTTCGCAGGTTACGGCACAGACAGACATTACACCGCCATGCATCGTGCAATCGCTACTTCATGACAGCTGTAGGGACCACAGCTGACCAAACTGTGCTCTACAACAGAGAAGCAAATTGGCCCGTTAGAAGGCAAACCAACTCCACAATGTGTACCATGCAAGGTGCTTTCTCAGGTGCTCGGAGGTGTGAATTCAAGTGGAGCTATGCTTACTCTACACTCGCAAACAAAGTAGAGATCAGGGAAAAAGAGAAAGAAAAAGAAGTCTTGCGAGACAAGTGCACATTAGCACTATGTTTAGGTAAAGCCATCCAGCAAATAGGAATCGCAAAACAAACAAGGGCACTCCACTTTGGCCTTCTTAGGGGTGGCATGGTTTCACTCCGATTACGGGTCGTTTTCTAACCCACAAAAAGTGGATCGACCTACACTTGTGTAAACAAGGCATAACATACGCCTGTAGGGATAAGATAGTCTGTTGCAGGAAAAGCTCTCCACTATTTCCACTTTAGCAGCTCAATTGATGGAAGGAGAAGACAAGCACACGTGTATGCAAACAGCTTTGTGGGAGGAGTTTGTCCCGTGTTTCTTAACCTGTAACAGACTATACAAGGTTTGTACAGGTATCCAAGACAAAAATTCTAGAGTTTTTAAGGACTTTGGAGGCTCTGTAAAGGTATTAAAAAATATTGGGTGTTATATTTCATAGTTTTATAATAGCGCAACTTTTGTACTGTGCTGCAAAAGTTTTTATCACCAACTCATGAATCTTGCGAGCACCGTTCAGGTTTTACGCCTGCTGGTCAACTGACCGTTCACTTGAACACGGCGACTCATGGAGCTATTCACTGTCATCTTGACATTGCCACAGTGTTTCATGCAACTGATACAGCTGTTTTTATCACCGACTCTTCCACAGACCAGCTATAGAATGTTTTCCCACAAGATAGGACACGACCATTGCAAGTTGTTATTCTTGGGCATCACACGTAACTTCAAGCGTGTCCACGTGCGGACCGAGCCAACCAAGCGCAGCTAACGAACAGTCCGGGAAAGTGCAATGACTGCAAACCCCTGAGGAAAAACAAAGCAAGGACCAGAAAACAGTGGAGCGGGCGGAACCGAAACACCTTATGTTGCGAAGCACTGAACAAACGTTTGTCGTATGTAATTGCGATACTACAAAGTAAAACTTGCTCACTTCAAAACAGAGAGGTTTAATACCTTGATGTGAATGTAAGAAAATGCATAGTAATCATGCTTTATAGACCCTTTCCATAAAAGCGCCGAGAGGAGGCGCTGTTTTTGCATCTCTGCGAACTTCCGGTCAAATGAGAGGACAAACAATCCCCTTGCAATGATCATGAAGTATTTTACGAACATTGTTTTTAGATGGTTAGCTAGAGGATCGGTTAGCTGAAACATTTGTTGGAGATTTTTTAATACTCCCGTAAGACGGCCGTCCCCCCGTTATATGCTAAACAGCACAGCTAAGAACCTCGCTACATCCCCAAGTTCGTGATTTCTGCGAAATTTCATTGCCCTAAGAATTGTGGCATCAAAGGGCTCGGAAGGGCTGCCGAGGCGGAGCGATTGGAAATTTCTCGGGAGGCAAGTGACGGCCCGTGTTTGCGAACATCAAACGGGTCTATTAACAATGTAAAAAGACAACGCTAGTGACTGTAATCTCAAGTCCAAGGGTTTTCGAGGCCTCGAAAACAACATTTTCAAATTCAAGGGTTCTCAAGGTCTTCCAAAGACCTGTGCAAACCCCGACCGTGCCAACGACCAAAACAAAGAAGGGGAAAAGGGTAGAGCACCGACCGTCGGTGTCCTCCCTGTCGACGATCTCTATCCGTCTGAGGAAGAAGCACTCCTTGAGCCGGAACTCGGGCGTCGGACCGCCCGTGACGCTGGACCGCTTGCTGCTGTGCTTGCACAGGAGCACCAGGCCGTCAAAAGGAACAGGTGCCGCTCCGTCAGCCGTCGCCCTGACCCCACCTTCCCCAGGGAGCCCTCTGCGGCGCGGGAAGAAGCACCAGTGAATACGTCGCCGGACCCTCGAACGGACCAGCGTGCAGAAAGAGAGCCCAGCACCACCCACCCATCAGGTACTCGTTGCAGCACTGGCCAATGTCTCGGCCCTCCCAACCGTCCACGGACTTCTGGAGCTCCTTGAGCTTGTGCAGGGCCACCGCACGGCGGTCCCGGCTGTGCATCCGTAGGGAAACGTCCCTGCGGTGGAGATGTCACCACGGTTCAGGCCCAGGCTCTAATGATTGACACCACAACTTTGAATGATTGCGGAACGATTTTTTAAATGCGACGTAGGACCGGCTTAAATGCTACATGTAGGACGGCTCTGTGGAAGGAGAATCGTTGGAAGGGGAGCGACGACTGACCCGGGCCTTTTGCGGGGCAGGGTGTCGGAGCAGGTGCGCGTCAGCTGGGTTCGGAGCCTCCGGAGCAGTCCCTCCGCCTGCTCCAGCGTCTCCCGGTCCTCTTCCGACGGAGCCATCTGTTGCAGGACCTGGGACCGGTGAAAAAAAAGTTTCAGATGCGACAGCCTTTATTTACTTTAAACACCGCCGGTCCTGCTTGGGACCAAGATGGGAGTGAAGGTTACGCAACACGAGGAAACGCGTGCAAAACGCCCACATCAAAACAATCATTTCAATACATTTCAATAAAAAAAAAGGCTTGAGATACACCTAAGCATTTCTTATGAGTTGTGAATGCAAAACATGCTTGTCATTTTTCCGCTCCCATATTTCGTCTGCAGCGTATTTGCATCAACGGCAGATCGCGCGCGCTCTCCTCGTCGCTTGACCTTGGACGCTTCATGTTACCAGCGTGCTGACGGCGCGGACACACAGAGCCATGGGATGGCAGTCGTTGAAACTGACTCCGTTCGTAACTAACGAAGCAGGCGGCACGCATTTGTTATGTACCTCCTTCAGTTCTGCATACGGCGGTTAATGTGCCCAACGAATGGGTACGATGTATTAGCTTCCGAATGGCAAAATCAGTTACCAAGGGTCTTATGTCTGCATACATATCGCCTATGTTCATATACAGTCGCCGACCGATTTTTCGCACTACGATAATTCGGACTTGTTCAATATTTCGGACCTAAAGGAGGAACCGTGACCTACCCCATAGAAATAGTGCATATTCACGACCAATGTTTCGGACAGCTTGAAGTCTGAAAGTTTGATTATTTGGACAAAATCGTCACGAGCGATCAGCGGGAAACACCACCGAGAAGCGGCCATTTTGAATTCTATGTTGGCTGCAAATGGATTGGCTTGGTTTGGCAGCGCTACTGAGTACCCCCGAGTCCTACCGCTGGGTGACGCTATGCTAGCCCTTTTTTCCCATTTAGCTGCATGTCATCATCATCATCATTATCATTTTGCTTTGTTTCCTTCCATCCCTTCGCGCCTCCGGCACTTCCGCCCCACTTTCGCGTTGCCAGTCGGAATTTCGCGCTCGTGGATTTCCGCCTCTCATCTCGTTCGAACGACGCTTGCTTGGACGTCATGACCCCATCTGTTCCTCTGCCGCCGCGATGTGTCGTTAAGAAGCGCAGAAAGTTGCCATAACGCTAGAAGAGAAGGCAGCGATTCTCAAGCTAACAGAAAGTTGCCGAACGCAAACGGAGGCATAACCTAAAACAAGGCACGCAGGCGTAGCCTGAAGCAAGGCACTATTTAAGGCTTTTTTAGCCCACTTGGAAGTAATAAAGGCAAGTTTTTCAATTTGCAGATTTTTCGGACTGCTCTATTATTCGGACGTTTTTCGGTTTCTGCGAAGTCCGAATAGTTGGTCGGCGACTGTACATATAGTAAGAGAGAAACATTTGGAATGCAGTAATGCTACAGCAAAAGTCGTTGGTTAATTGCAAGAGGCTCATCCACAAAAAGCAGACAGATTAGGAAACCCTATGAATTGGCTGCGATGGAAGACTCCACGAACGTTGATGGGAAATTTTTAGAGATAGGCGAATATTCGGTTATTACGAATAGTCAATCGAATTCTTTTCTATTCCGCAGTCGCTTCGAATCGAATTTAAGTATTCGACAATATAGAATTATTAGACAATATCGAATTATTCAACCTTTCTAAATATGTCAAACCCGACTATATCGAACCCGTTTACATCGAATTATTCCTTATATCGAACAATTTTTGTGCACAGTAATGTTAGTGATAATATATAGCAAAAACTATGGTTACATCGAACAAAAATAGCAGCCGCTACCGATATATCGAACTGCCAAGAGCGCCGTTTTGCTCTGCCAGCTGGCTTTCCCCCAACGCGAGCGGTCGCATTGGGGGAAAGCCAGCTTGCAGAGCACGCTAGTTTTCTTCTTTTTTTTTTTCCGGGCGGCCCTCGACCGCTTGGAAGAAAAGAAAAAATATCTTTTGCGGAGGGAGCGAGAGAGGGTGCTCCGTGTTCCCTCTCCCCGCTCCGTCCACAAAAGAGAATATCATTTTTCTTCCAAACAATTGACGCGGCCAACCGGAAAAAAAAAGCCAGCTTGTTACCTGCCTTAGGGGGAAAGCCAACTTACAGAGCAAAACGGTGCTCTGCAGGAGAAGGTGCTTTTGCTCGGACATACTCCGTTCTCTCGGCACAGCTCGGCGCTAATATAGGAGGCAGCGACCTCAGCATTTTGGAGTCCGTAGATAGCGTAGAAAAATATCGCTATAGCGGATGCAATGAAGAAAAAGCAGCAGAAGATGCAAGACTACTTCATTGTGTAATATTTCAGCAGAAAGTGGATTTTTGAGAGTCAAATTTATTAAAACTTTTACATCAAATTACCTGCTATATCGAACTGGTAGACGTTTTTTGCAAGTTCAATATAAACGGGCTTGACTTGCTCTGGCTTGAGTTTCCAGCCAGGTGGCGCAAGCTTCCGACCATTTCGTGCTCCCGAATTCAATACACTTGAAATTAACAATTACAGTACTTCTAATACAAAATAAGGGCAAATATAAAACTACAGTTTAAACATATCTTGTGGTATTTGTTGCTTGTACTATTCGAACTATTCGATTCGAAATTATTCAGCCAAAATCACTATTCGCTTCGAATTCGATTCGGACCCAAAATCCTCTATTCGCCCATGCCTAGAAATTTTCCAAGAATTTCCACGGCAGCTCCCGACCAGTTTAAGAAATATGGTAGTTCTCTGTAGCAGGCACGTAGCCAGGGGGGGGGGGCACATGGGGCCCGGGCTTTCCCCGAAATCTTCCATTTTGCTGGGACCTCCTCTCCCCCTCCCCCTCATACAGCATTTTGTCATGGGTGGGCCCCCCGAAACAAAATCCTGGCTACGTGCCTGCTCTGTAGCCACGAAAGCCGAGAGGAGATAGTTTGCAGTGCTAGAGTTTCTCCATTTTATTTGTGGGCCCCCCAAAAGCGTTATCGGTGGTTACATATTTTTCGGAAGATACATTTTCTTACAGTCCCTCTAAAAACATATCGACGAGGTTCTACCGCAACTTCATTCCTTCTGTCCGCATTCTTTACTCCTTCCGAAGAAAATGACGACGGGAGAAAAACGACACAAAATCTCCGGTTCACAATTCACAACAACCAAACAACTGGAACTCTCCCCAACCCCCTAAAGTTCCCCCACATTTCCACGTTGTCCCTTTCCACCAGTTCCTCCTAGTTCAACAACACAATAAACTGAAGACTTGAGCCCACTGAGGGCATTCACTGGACGCTAAAAGTAACGTGCCCCGCTCTCCTCACCTTGATGGCTTCAAAATACTGGAAACAATGGGCCACAGGCCCCCAAAGCAGCCGCGGCAGGACGTACTTCACCGCCAGCAGAAAACCGTGTCCAGCCGTCTGAAATGCAAATGCCAGTTACTCCAGGCATGCCCATCACAGTGCCAGACACAACACTTCGTTTCGCTACACACGTTTGTTCAATTACAACCGACACCAGAGTACAGTCGCGGCCATTTACAACGAAGTCAGTTATAAAGAAATAGCGGCTATGGAGAAGCAACCACGATTTCCCGTTCTTGTTTGCATTTTTTTAATGTATTCTTGTTTGCTTATAGCAAAAGAAATTGAGCGGCCCCCATGGATACAGCGAAGAGAAAGTTTATGACAATTTAAAACAATAACCGAATTCGGAAAGTTTATCGATTCACAGACCGCCGCACTTTGCCGCCGCGGCCGAGCAGCCACCGCAAAACGGGCCGCAGACGTGCTGCAAAGGCCACCGGTGGAAGCCTCTGCGTTGTCGTCTGCTCCCCGCTCCTCATCTGAAAAGCGGCTTTTCCACATTGCGCGCGGAGACGCCGTCGTGGCGTGCCGACGGGGGCGTTCGGAGCGCTAGCGACGACTTACCAATGGAGATCACGAAGAGAGCCTAGATTTAAAAGAGGGAGCAACCCGAGCCGTGGAGAACATTTGCAATTTAACGGCGGACGCCTCCTGGGCAGACCGGCGTAAGTGCGCCTAGCATTTGGTTGTCTCGTGGCCGGCGTGGCGAGGAAACCGGCGGAGAGGCGGACACATCTGCACACGGTTAACGCTTTTGACTCCTTGCAGTCTGCAGCCCGTTTTGCAAACGCGGCCCACAAACCACGTGACACCTATTGAGCAGTTGCCCCGTCTCTTAAATTTAGACTTTCCATATCGACGAAACAGGAATTTGAGCCCTTGAGTGCGAACTCGGTGCCGTGCACGCTTTTCTGTTTGCTTTGTGTTCTGTGGTGGCGTCGCTAGTCGGTCTTTGATTGCTCTCTGCGCAAAAGTCTAGCTTTGCCCAAGCACCGATTCGGTGGCTCGTCGCCACTTAACAATAGCAAGTCCCGGCACCGCTGACCCCACGATGTGGAAGATGAACGCAATTTCCTAGAAAAAAGCGTCTCGCCATCCTCGACGAAGTGCCCGTAAACGTAAAGAATGACTTTTTTGCCGCCCTCCTCCGCGGCAGCCGTCGCAACTGTCGACACGGTCAGCACGTAGCTCGGGGGGTCTTCTTTCAATCGGAGCTTCTCGCAGCTGGCGAGAAGCAGCTCCTATCTAGTTGAGAGCGCATGCAGGAAGCCTGAATCGCTTTCTGCAGGCACAATAAACACGTGCCCGCGACAGGCCGTGTTGTCTCTTTTTTCTTTCCTTTTTTTTTTTCTGTGTTAATTTTATGAAGTTTAGATATAACGAAAAAGCGGATATCGCAAAGTGATTTCCGATTCCCGTTGACTTCGGAATAACCAGTCTCGACAGTACCTAAAACACCTGGGTTCCAGAAAACCCCACCTCCAGAAATAATTAATGAATTAATATGAGTACACCGGGACTTCCTGGGTTTTCAAGAATCTGGTTTCAGAATCCAGTTTGAAGCCTGGTTTGAACTCCAGTTGGAGAACCAAGTTTGAAAACCTATTATCTGTAGATTCTTTACAGCAGATAAACTTAGGTATTCATCGCACATAAAATGTGAACCTTTTTCTTTGTTTTATGAAGTTAAAAAAACAAGAACCAGCTTCCTGTTGTACAACTGTGTGAACATGACAAACACAGAATTCTTAAACGCTTTTGAGACACTAATGCCTTCCAGTTTCAAATTAAAAAAGAGTCATGCACATAAAAAAAAAAAGAATTCTGGAAGACTGTTAGAATGTCAGCCACTGGCCATAATCTCACCTGAAGGGAGTTGGCCACGTCAGGCTGCTGTAGCAACTGCGACAACTTTTCCCGGCAGTCCGGCGAAAGCACCGTCCGGGCGTAGTCTTCGTAGACGTCGAATTCGTCGTACTGGAAAGTGGCGAAGATTCCGGCTTACTTTTGTCGCCCACGTTCCCCAAACGTCCGCGTCCGCTCAACCTTGCGCCTGACGTGCAATCGCATTTGTCTTTTAAGTTTAGATATGCGTCGCCTGCATGCGGCGTCAGAACACCACAATGGTGGTCGTTCCTTCGGTGGTGTGCATCGTAAGCTGCCCAAGGTATGCGCCAAGCAGCAAGGCCACCGTTACCGCAGCCGACGCGACGTTGGTGCAAGCCGTGTACAGGGTGATTTGGCGAAGGCTTTCAAAAATAACTAAAACTAGGATGGTCGAGAAAAAAAAAACACACTTTCCGGAAACAATTTGCTAAACACTGCAGACGTCAGAAATTGAAAAAAAACAACAAAAAAACATACCAATTAGCTAAATAATTAACTAATGTGTATTATTTACCTTTTCAATTAGTGAAAATAAACATGTGGTTCGAATGAGAAACTCGCTTAGCACCATTGAAAACCACTAAATCAACTAATTTGAGAAGGATATAAGGCAGGGGCAGAATTTTACGACGTTCCAAATAAAATGCTCAATATAGAAGAGTTTCTAGGTTTCGGTTTTTTATCGGAGCGCATCTTTGCACCCGCAGTCCTGCTCCCCAGTGGCCAAGACAAGCAATGCACGTGCACCATACTTTTCTCCATCCTACAAGGGAGGCAAAGCGGCGGCTTTGTGCCTCGGACACTGGGGAGCAGGACCACTGGCGCAAAAATGCACTCCGATAGCAAACCGAAACCTAGAAATGCGTCCAAATCGAGTTCTTTTTCGGAACGCTCTAGCTGCTTCTGCCTTCTACGTTTCTAAAATGAGTTTATTTAGTGATTTCTGAAGCTGCCTAGCAAGTTCCTCATGTGAACCATACGTTTATTTTCACAAATTAAAAAAAGTTAATCAGTAAATTCCAGTTCATTTATTAGCTAATTAGTGTGTTTTTTGCAATCCTTGATGCCTCCACCGTAACCAACAAATTGTTCCCGGAATAACTTTTTTTTTTTTCAGCCATTCTTTTTCTAGACGTTTTTAAAAGCTTTTACTGAAACACCTGGTATATTGAGCATCACCATAACCCCTTGGCCACCAATCGTGCCGCCAATTACAAACCAGAAAGCCCGACGGCTTTGAAGTGCATATTGTGCACTCTCCGGAAGATGGCAGTGCCACCACTATTGCTCGATCTGTCCCCTTCAGGGTATTTTTTTGTTTGTTTTGAATTTTCACCAAAAATGAACAAAAAAACTTTACTGTCTTAGAAGAAATAAAAAGATGTCTGCAATTGCGGGAGAAGTTGACATAGCCTTAATTAACGTAGAGGTCCACTTCAGCCGACAGGGAAGCATAGAAACCTTTATTTGAAAGTGAATAGTGGTCTACCACTCGCAATGAGGAGTCGTACCATCTCTCCGACGGGCTTTGAAACTTTATTTAATATCGGCAATTAGCACAAAAATTAAAGGGAACATTCACTTGGTCTCCAGATGTCGTTAGCTGCTCTTCACTTTCCTGAATGTTCCCAACAGCCCCATGTGGTGAATAACTACTAAATGGAAACATCAGATGGCCAGGAATTATTAGTGAGAGCCACAAGCAACATCTGGAGGCCACGTGAATGTTTGCTTTTGAATTTTAAGCAAATTGCCGATTTTAAAGAATGTTTTGCAACATGCTTTATGGAAAAAGAAAAAAAATTGTATGTAATGGGTGAAGGCCATTAGCTGCTTGTGGGCTCAACAAACAATGCAAAGTAAACAATGGGGGTTGTGCACTGCCCACGTTCCTTTCTGTGCCTCACCCTCATGCAATCTGCAAGCATCTTCACTGCCTCTCACCTTAAGGACCGCATGCACCGTTGCAACAACTGGTCTATTGGTATAATAGCGAGGCAGTGAAAGTGGCTGTTCGGGCCGGTAGACTATCAACAAGCCGTCTGGTTGGACCAGATGCTAAACAAGCAAGACAAGTGGAGAGGCAGTATGGTGTCCCTCTCAAGCCACAAAATGCCTCAAGAGGCCCTTTCACATGCCCACAAGATCCCACAAAAGCAAAGCAGATTAAGGCACATGTTTACCTATATTTGCATGCACCGTCTTTGATCCTAGCGTCACCAAACAGAAAAGTTTTCCACTGCATTCGTTAACAAAGCCCTTTCGGAGGTCCCTCAAAGCACAATGACACAGCTGTCGGGCAAAATGTCCTCATCACAACAGTGCACTCCTTGCTAATTTGCTTAGCACTACCACTACTTGTTCAGAGAAACGGTAGTGGCCGTTATGCGACTCGAAGTACGTAAGTAGCCTGGTACACAGGAAGCCACAATACTACTATGGTTGCACAGAACCTGAGGTTCACAGCATAAAGTTCATCAATATTACCAACTGACAAAAAAAAAAAAAAGCGAGATGAATTTGCAAATAAATTTAAATATGAAAAAAAGAAAATGGGGAAAGGAGGATACTGGAAGAACTTTCTGCCTCGCAGAAATATCACTTTTTAAAGTCAACCTTTGAGAGTTGAACTCTGAACTGTCCAGGAACGAGGGACCAGTGCCGTCGCCACAAACGAGTTGCGCGCAATTCGGTCAATGCGAGCAAAAGAGAAGCAGAAAGGATTCCCGACCTCGGCCATCTCGTAGAAGCAGGAGCCGATGGCGGGGCTCTGGTGTTCGTCCGTCATCTCCACGACGTCCTCGAAAGAACCGAGCAGGGAGACACTGAAGTCGTACACCTCCGACACGTTTCCAAAGATCACGTCCAGATCCTGCGGAAAAACCCAAAAACAGAACCGAGACAGAGAGCTGTGAGCTGGGATGCCACGGGAAGGGGAAGAAAAAATGAAGCATGCCCGAATTACGCAGGCTACGCCAGGGGGCACAAAAAACTCAGCTTGTTTTGAGCTGCACCGGGCGTTTCTTTAGAAGCTTTTCCAGCTCGGAATGCACAGTTTTGAAAGTATGAAGACCGATTAAAAGCTGCCAGTACGGGATATAAAAAAAAAAAGAAAAAGGGCACCATTTTTTTGAAAGACATAAACAGCAGTGCGTGCATCTGTTTTCGGCCTGGACATCAACCACACAAACGAAACAGCTTTCCCCATCTCCTCCTCATGGCTGTCTCTTCCCGTTTCTTGTTTTCGACTACTGCAAAGGCCCAGACGACGGCCAACACAGCGTGCTGGCTGCCCGTACCCGCGTGATGAGCGTGCTCTAAATTTCTGTCCAGGGCACAAACAAAAGAAAGCTCTCTTTCCAAAAAAAAAAAAAAACAAAAGCAGACTGGAAACGGGTAAAAAACCTTCATCCCGTTTGAAGAGCCCTTTACCCAGAGTCAATCATCATGCTGAATCAGCCAAGAGAGTTTAAAATTCCCACCAACACATAGGGGTACTTGTTTATTCCCCCAACACTCCAGGCAGAAAGATCCGTGACCGCAAAGAAACAAGTAGCAGAAGAAAGGAACAGAGGGGGCGAAGGGCACCTTGCTTCCTGGGAAGAGCTTGTCGAGTGGTTCCCGGAAGACCTTGATGACCATGTTGAGTTCCCGGATGTGCTGCCGCTCCTCCGAGATGAGGTCCTTCACCTCCTCGTCGTAGGACAGCGGGGGACGGCCCCCGGGCGACTCCTCCTCCGCCGTTGCGAGCTCCTCCCCGTGAAACATGTCCATGAGCACCTGCACACGAGAATGTGTCCGTGAGAACATGCCCGTGAGAAAACGTCTTTCCAAAAAGTGTCCACGAGAACATGTCTTTGAAAACAAGTCCATGAAACATATCCATGAAAATACGTCTATGAGAATGTCTGTGAGAATGTCTACAAGAACTCGTGTGAATGCATCTGTGAGAATACATCCGCGAGAATGTGTTCACAAAATTAAGTCTGTGAGAGTATGGCCGTGAGAATGTCTGCGAGATGGTGTTGCGAAATGGGTACCCCCGTTCCATTCTAACTCCATTCCGTGAATGCGTCTACGAGAATACATCCGTGAGAATATGTTCACAAAATTAAGGAGGTCGCGGCAAATAAAACGGCAAATTTCGTCAAAATATTCGATTTTTCAGTTTATTTTTTTTTGGGGATCCTCGGGTCTTCGTTTTGACTATCGCGAGTTATCAAACTGAAACAAGCGCTATAAAAAAAGAACTCGCTGCTTTTATAACGCGTCGACATAAAAAATTGCGAGAAAATAGCACTTTAGGAGCTCACTTTGCACAGCAGCTAGCGCGCGGCCCGCTTGACTGAGCGGCGCCATCTTGGTATTGCCGGAAAGAGGATGAATTCAGCTTTCCCGTAGCCGCGGTGCCGTATTTCTCCAGGCAACAACAAGAGCGCACGATGCAAACAAAAAAACAACGAAATGAGGAAGGCGATTGGCCGCTTGAGTCACGTGGTGGGAGAGAAGCTCTCCTACTGGCTGACGCGTATCCGCACGGTGGCGCGGCCGGCGCCGCACGCACCCGAGGAGCGGCGGTGGGTAGAAGGAGCTTGTTTTGTCGTCTGCTACGGCGTCGCTCCTTCGATTTCAGCTCGCAAGCAGTTTCGTTTCACGCAAAAGAAGTTCTTTTTTCCGCCTCGTTGCTTCACTTCTACGTTCAAGTTGTGTTAGGGAAGTCATCGCGCGTGGTTGAGATCGAGGTAGGAGACTTTTAGATGCGGAGCATCTCTTGCTCGGGTCTATGTCCCGCGGCGTCGTAGTCCGCACCCACACTACGCACGTGCAACTCTCCTCCTTCCCTCTCTCCAACAGCTGCGCGTTACTCTCTCCGCTCTCTCTCTCTACCAGCTGCGTGCACTGCATGTGCGTTCGATTGTACTCGCACAGCGCGCGCACGCGCAACTCTCCTCCTCTAGTCTCCTCTCCTTCAAGTGTGAAAAAAAATAAACGGCGAGCGGCGAGCGTTCCAAGTTTCTCTGCCGCGAGCCGCGACGAAGACTCGCGTAGGGGGTAACGCTAGGGCAGTCGGTGGCGCCATCTCTCGACGTCAGCATGCAACTGACTCTTTCCTCGGAACCAACACGATGCTCCGCATCACCCCATGGTTCCCCTCGGGAAGATGGTGTAATTTTTTAATCAATTTGCGCCGTGTTTTTTTGCTGTTTCGAGTGGTTTCAGTTTTGACAAAAGCGCGACTCCACATTCTCTCGCGTCGACATTTTCACGCTTTTGACCGCTTCTGGCACGGCAAGTAGTGTCAGATAGTCGTGCAACCTCATGAACCCCAAGGGAAAAAAGTTTCGGACAGTCCACAAGTACGGGAGACGCCGGAAAGCGTGGAATAAGAGCGTGAAGCTACCTGTGGCGGCGGAAGTCTCCGACAACACCGATCTTCCCGAAACGGCTACGCGATCGGCTCTTCAATGTGCCTCTGATGATAGCGAGACCTCTTCTCAGCACTTTGAAACCAACATCACCTCGTCGAATGGTGCAAGTGCAGACGCTACGGTGTCTGCTTCGGCGTCCAACATACAGTTGCGCATCTCGGCTCCAGCTCCGAGTAGCGATGAAATCGCACGACGAGAGAAAAAAGAGTCGACGTGCTGGATGCTTTGTCGTCGACTTCAGCCACGAAGCGTAAATTCGAGCTCCTGAACCACGCCAGTGACGACAGTGACAACGACGCGGATGCCGAACTGTCGTTTTTTATAGTGAACAAAAAGTTGCTCAACGATCTGCTTTCTTCTGCCAACTGCAGCCAGTGCGGAATGACATCACTTCGGGTGGAGACTGCCAACTGCTTGGGACTTGCTACAAAGATGCAACTCTTTTGCGATGTGTGTGGTATCATAAACAGTGAGTGGTCATCCCCGAGATACGACGGAGCACAGAAGGTGACCCCTTTTGAAGTCAATATGCGTGCTCTGAGGGCCGTGCAGTCCATTGGGAAGAAGCAAACTGCAATCAACGACATCTTCTCCCAGATGGATATTTCCCACCGAGGGCTTCACCATAAGTCCTACCAGAGGCTGCAAAAGAAGTACAGCCACCCTGCTGCTACATCAGCAGCCACAGAGATTGAGGCAGAGAGTGCACAGAAGGTAGAAGAGATCTACAGGGAGCTAGGCGGTGCACCGGGAAACATTGATGTCATGTATGACGGAACATGGTTGACAAGGGGACACAAGAGCCATGTCGGCGTGGGGTGCGTGATTGAACTTTATACGGGCCTGGTCTTAGACCACTGTGTCCTATCTAACTACTGCCACAGCTGTTCCGTTGGCCCCAAGCCTGGTGACAGCCGATACCCGCAGTGGCTCCAGGAGCACAAGCCTGAATGCCAAAAGAACACCGATGTGCACTCCAGACAGATGGAAGTGGTGGCCGCCAAGACAGTGTTTGAGCGGTCGCACTTGAAGCACAAACTTCGCTACACAAATGTACTTTGTGATGGAGATAGCCGTGCATTCACTGCCCTCAACGAGGACAGAGTGTATGGGTTTATACCCATCAAGAAACAAGAGTGCGTAAACCACGTGAAAGAGAGGATGGGCACGGCTCTACGAAACCTGGTCGAAAAGAACAAGAGCAAAGATCATGAGCTCAGCATGAGTGGGAAAGGAGGACTGACACAGGGCCTGATTAAGAAACTAACTAACTATTATGGCTGGGCTATCAAGAGCCATCCCAATGACGTCCGTGGCATGGAGAAAGCCATCATGGCTACATACTACCACATCACATCTAGTGATGAAGAGCCACATCACGAGCTCTGTCCCATCAGGACAGACTCGTGGTGCACATTCAACTGTGCAGCCGCCAAGGGAGAGGCATCCCCTCCACACAAGCACAAGCTCCCAGCGCATGTTCAGGCAGCGCTCCTGCTAATCTACAAGCACCTCTCAGCAAGGCAGCTCCTTGAAAGGTGCCAGCAGGGCAAAACTCAAAACGCCCTCGAGAGCCTGAACAACGTCATCTGGACCATCCAGTCCAAGAGTCAGTTTGCCTCTCTCATGAGTGTTGAGAGCGCTGTTGCAGAGGCAGTCTGCAGGTTTAATAGTGGGTGCAGAAAGGCCCTGCAAGCCATCACCTGTCAACTGGGGTTCAATCCAGGCTCATGCTCTCTGCGACGAGCAGCCGAAAAGGATGCACGGCGGATCAAGAAGGCCAACAAAGTGAATGGTGCAGCTTCCAAAAGCTGAAGACAGCGGCAAGGCACCATCTGAGTATGCCTTCCACATCAAAGGACTACCGCCCAGGTAGATTCTAGGTGTTCCACGTTTGTGCCGCATTGGACAGAACAAAAAAACTTTCGCATAATTTTCCCCAAGTTCTATATTTTAGGCAACTGTCTGGACTCAACCCTCCGGCATTTCATGAACAATGATGATAGAATGCTTCTGTCTTTTGCATATGATATCCGAGACATGGAGCAGTGCTATAAAGCTATCAGTTTGCATGTGTCTTCCATAAATATTTTTTAATTAATATTTTTTTTAAATGGTTTGCATGTAAAATTATAAAGGAACCTTTTATAATTTTTTTCTACATTTACTGAGACTGCAAAAATAAACTAACAGCTTCTTTGCACAGAATGGGTCTTTGTAAGTGTAGTGACATAAACATCATCTGCAATTTTTACCTAATTAAATAACTAATTTTGGGATAAATTTCTGAGTATACTTAATCTTATAACTTGGGAAGTATAAATGGTATCTTTAAAGTAATTGCTGTTTTGAGATAGCCACAATTACCTACATATATGTACAAAATTTCATTCAATTTGGTGCATAAATAGCGAATATATTTTTAATTGCCACGTTCCGCCTTAAGTCTGTGAGAATATGGCCGTGAAAATGTCTGCGAGACGGTGTTGCGGAATGGGTACCCCCATTCCATTCTAACTCCATCCCGGGGAATTATGATTTCCTACAGTTCTATTCCTTTCAACTCGTAGAAATGGAGACACCAGGCCCATTCCCACTCCTGGAATGGCTGGACTCTACCATTCTATTACTTTAATTCTTAAACATAAAAAAAAGGCTCTTCACACCTACATTGACAGGGAAAAGCAGCATAAAGCTGACGTCGTCAAACGGAGAAACAAGTGCAAAATGCTTCCCCAAAGCACTCGTTCTACTAAGCCGAGCGGTGGTCGCACAAAGCGCTTCGTGGTACCTGGTGTCACTGCAGACATTGATCGAGCGATCGAGCGTAAAAGGCTCACAACAGACGCCAGAAATTAAAACTACCCATTTTCTTCACAAAAGGACCGTACACTGTCCATAGAAACATGGTCAGCGTGTTGTTCGCTTGATAAAGTCTTAAAAATGTCTAGTTTGTGCGTGGAACAAGATAAAGCTACCTTAATGCCTGCTTCAAATATCCGCACAATAACACCGCAAGTTTGCTGTCAGAAGCGTATACCTGCCCCAAATCATTGTGCACAAAACCACTGACAAAATACAATTGAGACGGTGCAGCTTGAGGGACTGTAGGACCAGACTATAAAACCTGCCTTAAAATGTACACTTTTATGTTTGCTGCACGGTCTCGCGTTTTCTTACCATATTCAGTCCAATTCTTCATTTATCTTTGTCCCCGCAAACACTACAAGACCTGCTGGAGTAAAAGCTACATGCTAACCACACATGGTTACAACAGCCCCTTTGTTACGTTTCACGGTGCCATGAGCTGTCTGTCAACAAATTTTCAGTTATGGTTGCTTTGCCGTGGGCACACCAATTCCATCCTTGAACAAGCGTGAGCCAGTGAGACAATCAAGCCATCAGTTACCTTCAGTATAATGATGCTGATTCAAGAGCCACTTTGACAATGCGCCAGTGTGGCGCCAGCAGCCTGTAGGCTCTAACTGAAGGTTGACACAATTCGCAAAATAACCGAGCCCACTCCATTCCGGACAAGAGGCATTCAATTCCATTCCCATTCAGTTCTGGGGTCGTGAAAGTGTGGCATAATTTTGGAATGGTTCCAACTCTGAAGTGGCAACTCCGCAACACTGCTATGAAAACACGTACATGAGATCACACTTGTGAGAACACATCCGTGAGAATGCATTCCAGAGAACGCATTCATCAGAGAATTCGTCAAAACAATGTCCATAGAAAATACACATTCATGACAATATATGCACATCCATCCATTACACCCATTGCAATAACTGCGTGAAAGTGTTCCTGGAAAGCGTGAATAGAGCATGCGGCAGGAATTTAACTGCAATCTTTGAATCACGAGGTTGCCTCACTACTACTACGAAATGATACTGCGAGCGTGAAACACTCAGAATATTGCTCCTCTAGCCTTGGAGCCCCGTCAGGCGACTGGTTCCGCCTTTTGCACCAAGGACCATTCTCAAATTCCCTCCCCTACCTCCTCGAAAAAAGAAAAAAAATTAAAATGGATTTGAGAGTGTGATGCCAAACTATCCCTCCACTAAAATGGCCACGAGCTGCTTGTGAACAGACTCCCATACGTAACCCGCCGCCCTGACTCGACCTCTCCAACCTACCTTGTCGGCACACATGGCCACGCGGCAGTCCTGGCAGGTGATCTCTGCGTGCCGGATGTTCTTGACATAGTTGCCTGTCAGCTTGAGAATGTCGGCCGCAATGTACTCCAGCACCGCCACCATGTACTGACTCACTTGCAGGTCCAGCCGGTAGCCAAGCACCTGTACAAACACGCATTGTCACAAGTCGACCATGCTGCCGGCAAAAAAAAGTGCAAAACAAATCGGGCACGCTCGACGTGCACCGGTTCCCAATGTACCGTGCCAAACACACCGGTCGAAGTTGTGCTCTAGGCACAGCGCCACAACTACAGTGCCTAGAACGCACCGCCTTTCGCCATACTGGGGCAGCGCGCGTCTGCTCGAGGCACACGAGACGCCGAAGCGTCGTTGAAGGTGAGAGGCTCGCGCCGGAGGAAAGACGACCGAAGTTCCTCCCTGCCATTCTCGCTTCATCGGCGACAGTACACCCTGCAAGCTTGTCTGCTCGTCCGATTGTCTACCCCCCCCCCCCCCCCAAATGCGTCCGCTTGCTTTTGTTTCCCTCCAACCTCGACCAACAACGGTGCACGCTTGGTCACCTCGTTGCGTATTCTCTACGTTGCCCCTCGATCGACGCGCCCCTCCTTGCATTCCAACGCACCAAAGACGCATTCCGGAACGCTTGCTCGCCATAGGGCGACGCCACTCGACGCCGACCCACCTTCTGGAGGAGTGGATGCACCTTGTCGAGGGGCAGCACTAGGGAGGACCTCCGGCGGCCCCTCTCAAGGGCAGCCTGGGCGTCCCGGATGGCCCACTGGTCGATGGGGTGGGGGAACAGGCGCACCACCCGCTCTTCCACGTCCTGCACCGAGTGGGGGCGCCCCAGGCACAGGGTGCCCAGCAGTCGCAGCACCAGGGACTCCACATACTCCAGGGCGTCGTCCGTGGCCGTCAGGGTCGGGTGCACCTGGCACTGAACCTGCGAGGGAGAGGAGGAGAAGACAGGCGTGGGCGTGGGCCGGGTATGGCGGCGGGGCGCGAGTTTGAGATCACATCTGCCGCAACTTCGTAGGCATGGAGCGTTCGATCGTCGTGTCGCAATGGATGACAAGCTGGTGCGACCTACTCCGAGCTCACCATAAAATACCGGATAAGCGCCCACCCCACTTCCACTGAAAGCTAGGCTAATCTAGACGTGGCCGCTTGTCCAGTCAAATCGGACGCCTAATGTATATTTGCAGAATTCCCAAGCTTGGGAAATGTTATTAGTGGGCGATCAACGAAGTGGGCGCTTCCGTGGTATTTTGCAGTAGGCGGTACGGTGGTGGCCATCACCATAATAATAGGTTTGTTCGAAGTTTCTTTCACGTGACACATACTATTCTGTCTCGCAAAACACTTTCGTGCTTGTGCGTGAGAATGGGCGGTCAATGAAACAATAATACCATCAAAGAAAAAAATCAAACAAATACATTAAAAAGACTCGCAATACTATCAATATTCAATATCTGAAATTGTCCGTAACAATCAAGGTGAAAACCTTCTCCGCGAGACTGGCAGCCTGGATGGGATGGTCACGTTGAACTCGTCTGCAATTGACCAATGCGGCAGCGACGACGGCATTTGTTAAGCGATCAGGCCGGGCTTCGATGCGTGAAACTCGTGCTTCCCCAAGACATGGGGTCTGGTGCTGCGATGACACTCACATTTAGCGAAGAACATTCTGCGGTGCGGTCAGCAAGCACGGTTAGATGATCTAAGGGCATGACGTTCGCCACACCCAGGATCATACACGGACAAGTTCACCAGTCTTCACCTAAGCTCAGAGCCGGTTGCACCATCTTTTAGTCCACCGTGGCACAAAGACAGAACAAGCTACAAGCTGGCAGGTGCATCGGGAAGTGGGTCGCCAATTTGTGGCGTTTTCATCTCGGATGTCATGGTGTTCCGACATTCCCCACAGTAAGTAACCATGCCCCCTGTGAGAAGCATCAGCACTGTGGCTCGAAGGCGCTACACTATATACAGGGTGTCCGATTTTAATTCCAACAAATTTATTACAAAACGTTTGTAAAAGGTATGTTAAAGCGGTCTGCGAAAATCAGTTATACGGCCAGGGGAACATCATATAGGTGGCTAATCTTCACGAAGAGTCGGATAATGAACTCACATTTCTTAATTAATTTTTAATTAGTGAAATAAACCTATGGTTTCAATTAGAAAGTTACTGGGCGTCATCAAAAACCACTGTATCAGTCAGATTTGAGAACGACTTCAAACACACGGGAAACGCGAGGTGCACCTAAGTTACCACCTGTGCAGCAGGTGCAAAGCTATCAGTGAGGAAAGGCAGTTAATTAGCTTGTCATCCGCATTTCCCCACCGCTAGCTTTGCGCCTGCTGCATGATTGGTAACTCTGGTGCACTCCCGCATTTTCCCTGTTCTTCAAGTCGTTCTAAGATTGACCGATTTAGTGATTTCTGTTTACCCTCAGCAAGTTTCCAATTGAAACCACATGTTTACTTTCACCAATTAAAAGTTAATTAAGAAATTTTTAGTTAATTGTCTGACTGACTGTGAATATTTGCTGCCTATATAATGTCCCCTTGGTCTCACCTGCACAAACGGCATCAACGTACCTGTTTACTGAATTTTTAAAAATATATATCTGTTCGAATTAGTATCAAACACTCTGTATATTACATACATTGTGCCTAGGACAAGAGTTTCATTAAAAAAAGTCCCAGGAAAAGTGTAATGTGAAAGTGTAACCAGCAATTTCCCCGCAAATTTTTTACTTATATAGCACCTTGAGACAAAGAAGAAAAGTGCTATTTCAATATAACATCCCTTCCCCCGCATGGCTCCCACCAGACAGACCTACACGGGGCAGATTTAGGCTCACTGCAAGTGAAAACTTCTGCTTCCAATTTTGCGTGACTCAGCTTTATCATAAAAACAACTTGTGAGAAGGCAGATGTCACGGCCCCAGTGAGAGAACTAGAGCTACGAGGAATGATCCATGTGTTAGCGTTCAATGGGAGGAGGGCACTGACGGTACGTTTTGGTGAGCCATGACCAACACCCTTACCGGGGCTGTTAATATCACCGTTTGCCAAGGCACATCGGTCGACAAGCTTCCATAGACTGCGGTTTACGAGGTCTGAACGACCCCAAAGCCCAACAGCAGACTCAACAGAAGTGCTTCAACCGAGCTCTATCTGTACTCGTTTTCACCTCAAGAGCCGTAGGGCTCTAGGCAGAGCATTACTGATTTCCCACTTTATGCAGAGAATGAAGATATCTGTAGATGTATTTTAGATTAGATATACATTATCTTATCAAGACATACAGGTGTCACACACCAAAAGCATTGCGACTTCCTTTGACAACCCAATCTATTAACAACTACTTTGCACAGCTTGTGAGCAATGCACAAAACTTGTTTGTTTTTTGTTTTTTTCTCGAGGTGACAAGTATAGCGACGTTTTGCTATTGTAGCAAAGCCCTGTGAAACATGGGTGTGATGTCAATGGTGCTGGAAAATGTTACGTAAGTGGCTATAAAAGTTTTCTCAAAGTAAAAACAAGACACAGTAAGTGTGCTTTCTCTAGTAACCTTTTCAGTAATAACCCAGTCAGATATGCAGTCCAAGGCTCCAGTCATACTCTGTTTGGAGTAGATGCTTTGTGCTTGTCGGACCAGTCATATGCCCGTCTCTCGCCATGCAGTCGCTCTCCCGCTCATAGTCACACGCAGGGAGCGAAGTCGGGGGATGAAAGAAGGGCGGTTATCGGTACGGCGAGCACACAGTTCCCACCGCATCGTCACCTCAGTGGTGAACAGAGTACAGTATGGCATTAAAAGTCTTGTGCCGGTGACTTTACTGAAGCGGCCCAAACACCTCAAAATTTGTGCTCGATTAAAGGTGTCAAACCGCAACAAAGTCCGCCCATCACCACCATCAAAATTTCAGAATTTAGAAATAGCATAACTTTGAAGAAAACAATGCCAGAGGCAAATTCACCACCCTTCGCTGCATCCATGCCTAACTTTATAATTTGCCCCACTGCCCTCGAAAGACTCTATCCAGAGAACACCTGAGATCCAGTTTATTCTAGTGTATTCCATGCCTCTTTTTAGGTCATGTTATTCTAAATTCAAAAATAGCAAAAATGTTTCCTTCTTGATAGCCATGAAAATATATACTTTGCAACTATTATTTATATAAACTTTAAAAAAAAATTAATCGTCAAAATTTCTAAGGCAAGCAAAACATTATTTTCTGTTCAATAATTTTTTTTTGTTTTACCTTTATCATATTGCCCTTTTACACTTAACAAAACGAAAATGACAGATGTTTTATGGAGGGCTCACAATAAGCCACTCCTCTCGATTGAAGCACACATCAGAACCAGTTTCCAGAATGGACAGTAGAAACAATTTGATGGGGAACGGCCATGCTTCGCAGAAAAAGAAAGGGTCTTAAAAGCAAGTCGGGACACTGTCAAAGCCGATGCTGACGCTAAAGCTCGATGTTATCTACGAAGGCAGAGGCCACATCCATTTAACTCGCTAATTTAATCTCTCGGATAAAACAATGGCTGCCCACTGGAACGGATACAAATAAAAAGTCTGTTCCGTATGACCCGTGCCGTCAGCACAGGCTCGCTCGCTCGTCGTCGCGCTTTTCGTAGGCAGCGATAGCGGGGCTACCACATCCAAGTCATTCCTCCAGTTTTCCCAATCGAATTCTAAGCTCCTGCCCGGCTCCACGACAAGTGTGTGCCACATTCTTTCTTTCGCAGGCACCTTAGCCGTCTCAAGTCGCAAGTATGTCGGCCCGTTGGCTCGCAGTTTTTGCCCAAAGTCAAAGTCGGGTTAGTGGCGTCGTTGCGACCTCCATGCAGTGCACCATTGTGCAAATACCCAGTGGTCGACCGGCAGTTGTGCAACAAAAGAAAGCTAGAAAGTGGGACAACCAGAGGGGGGTTGAGGGCAGGATCGGGAGGAGGTCCAGTGTCGGCGCCACACCTCTGTGTTTGTAAACAAATCCGGCCTGGGGAGACCACAGAGAACCAGAAAAAGACCTGCATATTTTGTTCTGTGCAATTAAACAATCCCTCACACTTTCTACTGCTTTTCTACGGCACAGCCCTTAGATCTGGAAACTTTGGCAATTTCCGCCAGGAAACTTCCACGGTTTCCGGCGCTAAACCATGCAAGAATAAAAAAGTAAAAAAAATAAAAAATTGGTGTTTGAATAAAAAAAAAAAAATTGGTGTTTGAACAAAAAAGGTTTAAAAACATTAGTAGCGTTTTTATGTGGTGTCTCGATTATTCTAAAATAATATGAGCCCTAGGTCTCTCAAGCATAGATGGCATGTCCAATCATCCACCTTTTAGAGGAGTCTGTGGGGTTTCATGGAAGACAAGTTACATCCGGCAACTTTCTCAACGGTGGCTTCTCAAAACCCAATCTCCATCTGTTTAGCCCCGTCGAATCCCAACGTCGGCGGCATGTCTCTGATGCTTCAATTTGTTTCTAGGGAAAATCTTCCCCCCATAGCGTAATGAAAAGATCTCAGATCAGGTAATCCAAGGACCGTAATCCAAGGCTACAGCCCATAGAGTTATTATAATGTACCCTAGAAGTTCAACTGGCGCCACAGTGCTGTGGCAAATTGAAGCAGACAGCAACCAGTTGTAAATTGACTTCCGGTAATTCATTTCTATGAGAAAAGTAGGGTTGTGCGAATAGTGGTTCAAATCGAATAGCGCTGCGTCATTTATAGCCTTGATAATGCAAGGGAAAAACAAGGCGGCCAGTTCTTTCAACAGTGAAAAACCTAGGAATGACGCTACGCTATTTGATTCTAACCACTATTCACAGACCCCTAGAAAAGCGAGTGCATTTTCTCCTGCGCTCAATTATAAGAGCAAATATCCCGAATAATTCGTACGTACTAGGTAGATTGGAAAATTTTAGTCCCGCAGGTGAAATAATCGGTCAGTTACGGCGTTTATATTTGCAAATTCATGGCATTAAAAACGGTGCTAAAACGGCTTCCTACATGTATTCACGTGCACTGTTGGACACTGTTAGCACGAACATGGCGTCGGCGCTTTCCAACATGAGGGATACACATGCCAAACGAACAAAGGAGATGTGGAAAACCAAGAGAGACAGCAAGAGTATGTGGAGTAACACTGGATCAGTAACTCCTTGTGCATAGACAATCAAAATAAATCAAAGGCCACGTAATATAGTCCGATTTGCAATAAATAAGTACTGTATTATTCTTTCTGCTCATAAAAATGAGTGAAGATGTTTGTTCTGCATCCATAACATCCCTTGCAAGCTCGAAATCTTTGAAAAAAGGGAGAGGCCGGAGAACAGGTGCCCGATAAAAGCCGCCCAACAGAGGAAATAATAAGAAGACACCTTTTATAGCCCACATACTTTATTCTTCAGGTTTTGAATGCTTTTTAACCACTCGTAAAGATGCACAACGGAATCAATTTTATATAGCGAGAGAATGGGCATATAAGCAATATATAAGCACCGCCGGGATGCTGGTAAACCATAAACATACTATACAATCCTTCCGATTATTATTTTGCATAGAATCGTTGCTTGTTTTTACATACCTGCTATGGAACAGAGGTTTGGGCCTAACATATAGTTAAGTTTTACATCTTTCAGTGGTAAAGAAAAATGCTGTAAGCAATTACACTTTTACAATGTTAACAAAGGTACATGTTATTCGGTACAACCCAAATAACAAAAGTTATCCATGTTATTTTGCGGTGAAGAGGCAAAATGCACGTGCGTTTTCCCATAGGAATGCACAGGAGCACCACAAAAAAAAAGACTGGTTGCTGTCTGCTTCAATTTACCTCCCGGAAGTCGCATAGACACTAGCACCAGTTGAACCTCTAGCGTACACTATAATAACTCTATGCTACAGCCATCCAATTTCTGGAGATGCATTTCCAGTATTTAAAGAAAAAAATAATTGCGTTGTGTGCATGTGTAGACAGTCAGGACAGTCAGAAAGTCAGTCCTCCCCAATGGGCATCTGGTTTCTCTGCTGTAGACGAGAAATTTGCTGTGTCTTGTGCATGTCCACGAGCGGCTGCTAATATGGCTAGCAGTACGGCTAGCAGTACAGTCTGCTAGCCAGGGGTCGGCAACGTACACCACGCAGTAGTGATTACGTGAACGCACACTGTACGATGCTTGGCCAGACCGAAATGGGCACGGGTGGGGACTGAACCCGGCAATCCACAACTTCTGGGGGCCACTGATCCCCCAGTGTATTTTCTACTTTTCCTCCAGAAGGATTGGTAGAAGAGTATGCAAACACACTGCAGCTCAGCAGCAAGGAGAGCAAAAGCTTGAGCTGCAGACCGAGATTGTGCATGTACGCATATGTGTCATCACTATTGTGTGGCGCACGTTAAAGGGGCACTCCGGTGATTTTTGGAGCTACCCCAACTAACTGTATTTTCGAAATCACGGGGCTTTACCCTTTCCGGTGCATTATTTAGTATTGTGAAATTCAGAACAGTTATTGCGAAATCAGCAAATGAAAATGATGCCAAGAACCGATGTCCAAATATAATATACCCACACTTTTTCGTGCCATGATGTCAGTGGTAGACAGGCTCGCCGGTCGAGCAAACCGGCTAAAACATAGACTATGCCAAGCATTTGTTCCAATCGTCCTGATGCACGGGTACTGGAGCGAGCTTCCAAAGCATTCATCTCGACACCATGAAACGGCTTGGAATCAGTGGGGAACTGAATTCTACAGTCCAAAGAGTGAACTGCTGCTTTTCACGTTTTCGTTGTTGCCAGTAGAGACTTTCAGCTTTGAAAAACATGGTGAGGACCCAAAATTGCAAATTAAATGACTTCCCTAAAAAAATACACATTTCAACCTACTATTTGGGATACTATTTCAGCTATGGTAGCTGGTGTGTTTAGCAAATTTGCGGGCAAATCGGGGACCATGAAGGAATCGCCAGCATGCTCCTTAAAGCCACACTGCACTGGCCAAATTTCCCCTCTGCAGCAGTGAAACCAGATGTCGTATTAGGGCAAGCTAACTTACCCATCGTCTATAGCTCTCAGTGCAAACAAATATAACTTGCTATTTTCACCAGATTTCACTAGGGTCTTTCTCTTTCGATCGCAGATTTCTATCGACTGACGACGTTTTGCAAGAGTGGAGGGTAGCCCCAGTTCCAAAGCCCCTTTCTTAAAATATTTGTCACAATTTCGCAAGAAAAGAAAATTAATGCAGGAACAGAAACAAATGGTAAAGCAAACCCTCAAGACTTTGAATCCAGACAGCAGAAAGGCCATTCGAAAAACATTTCATGGACAGTTTTGCAAGTATTTTATGCTATGATGAGCTTGGAATTATAATAAAAATTCTGGCGTCTTTCAGGGGCATGAAAAATATGAGCATAAATAACACTGAAACCATAGGACAGTATTTTCAATTTTCCTCCAGAAAAAAATGGAAGGACATGCAACAAGAGCAACATTCTGTGGAAATGATGTTCCTCATCCCAAGCAAAACAAGATCATTACTCAGTATGTGCAAACGTTACAAGACTAACAAGCTATAGTTGTTCCACGAGGCAGCACCTAAATTCATAGAACAGCCTTCGACCAGACTTGAATTTTTTCCTCCGTAACGAACCAACAACATGAAAGAGTATTGTCCCGCACAAGTGCAACATGGGCTATCTATCATTTCTGTCTGACTAAACTTTTCCTTTGTAAATGTCATAAAAACGAATCCAATAAAAAAAAAAAAAAGACGCAACATTTTAGAAAAAGAGGAGACCGGCATTGCAGCGCATCTGCTTTTCCACGCCACCTGCTGTCGGCCCAGTTGCTTTGGTTGTCTCCAAGATCACTGAACTCTGCACAACGCCTCCGCAGACAATGCACCATTGAAGCAATAAAGCAAGATTGCGAAAACTCAATTTTTTTTTTCTTCTTCACATTGCAGTCTACACTTGATTGCTCTTTTAATCCAAAGCTTGCCATAAAGGGACTTTTCAGCTGCAGCGGTAAATGACCAACCTCTTGACTAACACTCTGTTTCCCCTTACGATGGACGCCAGAGGATGCCACGAGCCACCGAAGCCATACCAATGCTGTCTTAGTGGCACGTAACCTTCGGGAGGGGCCCAGCAACCTGGAGGGGTTGTGCAGTTATGCGATATGTCCACAGCGCTGCATTGGCTTAGGATGGCTCGTAGCGTTCCCAGAGGTCCATCGTAAGGTTGAAACAGAGTGGTCGTACTCAGATGAAAGCCGAGATCGCAGTGGAGCCAAAACAAGGCAAGTAACTTTAACGGGCCGCCACTTCGTTGGACAGCATAAAGGCATGATTCACAACAAATAATTCAGCGTCGTCTTAAAACTACTGACAGGCTGCGTCCATAACAGTCGATCGTGTGTTTTTCTGGCTGGCAGCACCTGTGGAATCTTCAGCAGGACTGAAGCTCTTCCCCTTTCTCTATGTTTGACAAGTAGAGAGGGGAGAAATCCCTTTGGTATGAGCTTGGGTGACTCGTCTGTGGGAGAAAGCCTCTTTCTACCACCTCTTCCAACTGCAGGTAAGTGTTCAAATTGCTCTGTCATGGCAATCAATTCAATGATTCCAAAAGAGCTTTGCCAACAGTTATACTGAGAGCACACTCCCCAAAACACTTGCACCATGCAAAAAGAAATCTCTGAATACTTTTGTAGTGTGGAAAAATGACTGGGAGCAATAGACCTATTGCTATATTACCCAAGCATCAAGGAGAATGCAGGGATTGGTGTTCCACGCGCCACACGTGCTGGCCTCAGCAGTAGCAACTTTTTTAAAGCAAATACCTAAAACACATTGCATCTTGCACGCGCGTTCATCGACGCTTTATTTTGGTTATTTACTTCGAATCTTTTATACGGGGAAGGCGTGCGCGTGTGCGCGTGGAACACCAATCCCTGCATTCTCCTTGATGCTTGGGTAATAAAGCAAATGGTCTATTGCCGTCAGCACAACATGGAAATGCCATTGACATCATATCACGGTGACAACGGTTTATCTGGTTAGTTTCTTGCCAAGAACAGACCGTTCCCATATTGGCCTTCTGCAAGCTGCTATTTTTGTCCGCTGGGCTGTGAAACATGTGCTGAGCATGTACAGTAGCTCTCTTTGCATGCATCCCCGGGCCGGTGACTCAACATTTTTCACCCAGGGTGCTAAGCACTGGAAAGATGTGTAGGCTCTACCAGTTCGAAACTAGCATAACATAAGGTGCATTTGTGGCCGCAAGATTACGAGCATGGTGAGACATTATTGCAACCTCCAGCACGACTGCACACCATGTGAAGTTGATGTCGCAGTTCACTCTAGTTGACGTGTTGCTGAATAGAAAGATGTTGGTACACACAAATGCCGCTGTTTGGGCGATCGCGCACGACGCTAGACCCGTTTTCAAACTCAACGTCAGTTTGAAAGCGTCTCGCAACTATGCACATATCTCTCGCAACAACTGCGGTAATCTCTGCCCCTGCGCAGCGCCGTCCGCACCCGCATAACCTGACAGTTAGTGCAAAAACAAATAAAGAGCGTATCTCGACGCAAGTTGCGTGAAATCGCAGCAAGGACATCATTACTAATGGAGGCTTTGGTACATTGTGGTGGTGCTTGCACTTTTCTTTTTCTTCCTTGAATTGCACGTGAAACGAACGTGCAAAGGGAAGTTTCGCACACGAGTAAGTGCACGTGAAAAGCGAGACGTAGGCGAGTCGAACCCCCCCCCTTTAACTTGTCGTTGCTAGGAAGCACTGTACGGTGCAGCAGCATAGGACTGGGGAAAAAGATAGGTTGCTCCGCGGGTGAGAGGAGGGCAGACACCACAGCGATTGTATACCGAACTGTTTACAAAGAGAGCGTTTCGCTTCCAGCGCAAACTGGCTGTTGGGAAAAACCTGCAAGCGTAAACAAGACAAATGCGTGCCGAAGATACGCGAAAATATCTGCTAACGCTAGCACTCAAAACTTGCAAAAAAAAAAAAAAAGGATGCACGGGGACGGGCAATAAACGAAGTGGCCAGCGTACACTTGCCGGCGTTCGTTGAGTGCTTTCTCGAGCACGACCCGCTAGCACGATCTCATACGAACCTTGCAGAACAAGTAGCACTCACGGCGTATAACAACGTGTGGACAGAAGACACCCGTCACGAAAAAGCACGGGATGTTTCCCTACCTTTTGAGCGCCGCGACGAGTAGTCCCTTCCACTTGGACGCAATCTCTTGGCTGTCCACATCGGTGGCAGGGTCGGTGCTGTCTCGAGCCGAAAACATGTCGCACAGCCGTCAGTCGTTCCGCTTCCCGTCCATCATAGCGGGAAGCCGCAGACGCGTCGAGGCACTAGCGCCCGAGGTGACGGACTCGAGCGAGCGACGGGCACGGGTTAGGCTTAGCCGTCGTCGCTGTCTCGCGTCGCCTGGAGTTGGGGTGATAAAGCGGGTGCGGCGGCTCAGGCACTCGCGTCGTTTCCATGGCGAGGTGCAGTCCGCAAAGGCCCCGTGCAACCCGCTGGCGGCATTGCCCGTGGCGGTGTCAACAGCACCCGCAAAAGAGAAGCGTCCCAACTTCGGTTTCTCCGGGGCTGCGCGTCCCCGCTTGGAAAATGCAACAAGCACTCGTTTCTCTGTGTGAGTTTTTTTTTTTTTTTTTCCCCTTCGATTGTTGTTTTCATTAGATCGCAGCAAACCCTTCCCCCTCCTCCTTTTCCTCCTCGATATCAAGGTTGGCCGATGTCCAATTCCCAAGCCAGACTTGGCTTTTATCGCTTTTATGAACGGGATAAATAGAGGGGTGGTACTGTCTAGAATACTTGTGGTTGTAGGTTAGGTTGTAGCTTGCGCCATCTAGCCTAGACGACTGAATGCCCTTCCGATGTTTTCTCTTTGAAGGGGAAACTCCCCCGATTTTTTTAGCTACCTAATCCAAAAGCATAATCTGAATGCGGATGGTTTCCTGATTCCGAAATGCTATCTCGTTTTCCCAGATTCACTCTAGTTAATTAAAAAGTGATATTTTGTTCGCCGCCGAAACCGAAGCATCGTTCTCTCTACTTTTTCCCCAGTTTTCCCCGCCAACCAAACGTGACGTCACCGGTGGGCAGCGAGGCGCGTGGCCGGCAATCGGGTACGCTCGCGCCCGTCTTTCTTGCGTCTAACAGCGAGAAAACCTGGGCGTCCGTGCTATTTGAAGTTGATAATAATCTATATTTGCGCAAAGTAGGACCTTGGCCTACGTGCTGAACTATGAGAAAGGATTATAGGAAAACCGTTTTTGCAACTCGGTACGCACAAGTCGCGGCTCGCTAGTTTCGTGAAATCGCTAGCAAATCCGTTCTCTTTCTATCAGAAGCTGGCAGTTACTCTGGCGAAGAAAGATCGACGAGTCAAGCAATACATTTTTTTAAAATTATTATTATCCAAGCACCACGAAGAATGCTCGAAATGTGGATGCAGGTGCCCCACACGCTCGTCTTATACCTAAAAGAACGTGCCATTTTTTTTTAATTTCTTTAAAAAAGTTATTGTCGCAGGCACCAGCATGGGACCCTCGTAGCATGCATAGACTCCTTGGTGCTTAAGTAGTTTAGCAAAATATCTATAGACCATTCCAGAAAAGTGCTTCTGGTCGGTGCCATTTTCTGCGTTCGTGCTTGTGGAACACTGTACTTGTGGTGAGTACTTTGCTCGCCTTCCAAAGCGATGAACATACGCGTGCTGGGCTGTGACCTAACACGTGTAGGCTGTGAATCTCGTAAATATTGAAACGTATGGAATGAATTGCATTCGTGTAGGCCAGATGGCAGGTTTCTGTTCGTGAAGATCGCGCTAAAATGAAAATTAAAAGAACTCCGCAACCACCAAGCCATACATCAAGGCGCCATAAAAGGCGTGTGAAATACACAAATACGCTATTTATCTTCAAATAAAAAATATTTGCTTGAAATATTGCGTTAGGTACAAAAATGCTTCATAAACTTTTTAATTAAAAATAAGTTAACAAAAGTTACCTCCCCAAAAAAACTTGTACACTCATCCACTAGCGCACATAAGGAATAGTGTAATTTTATATAAAAGATTTTCTTTAATTAAGTTTTGGTTTTGCACAGCCTCGATCAGCTGTAAATTTGCATGCTCCTGAACGACATTAATATTTTCATACTTTTAAAAACTTTTCAGCCCTATATCACATTTCTCCGCAATAGAATAAAATAAAGACGTTTTCACCAGTTCTTCCTTGAGAGAAAAGTGTATGCCAACCATTTGACAAACCTGGCAATGGCTCTATCGTATATTCATGGAGCTCAACACCTGTCCCCCAAACCTCTGTAATACCAGGCATGAACAGCACTGTGTCGAAAATCATGCCTAAACTCAGACTTGAACTTTGTTTAGACGTTTCACTTCTCGTCTTCAACAGATCGGCCGCGTGAGTGGAACTCCGAGAGTAGCCCGAGCTACATTCGATGTCCAAAACAAATATAATGTATATGAAAAAAAAAACTGAAGCAATTGTGAAAAACAATTGTGACTGCGCCAAGTGTTGACTATAGTGCTAGAATGTGCACTATTTTTCTCGATATTATTAGCGCTCCTCTTTGGATAGATGTTGTAGTGGTTTCAGCCGGCTTGAGCCAGCGCTCGCCGCTCTTGAAGCTGTTCTCCAGCCGCAGAAGGATACTCAACTCGCAGCACGCGGCTGTAAAGTATGTAGCCGCGTACTCAAGCCCGTAACTCTATAAACTATACTCCGAACATAAGCGAGAATGTTCCATGCGACATTAGTTCTCTCGGCACATAATTCGCGCAAAAACACCTTGAAGTGGCTGGCCCCCGTTGCTGCCCGGGAGCGCATAATTTTGTCCTCCCACGAGAACAAGGGTAAAAAGAAGCCTTTCCAGGCACTGTTCGTACAATCTACCGAAGATCACAGATTGTTACCCATTGCAAAGGAACTTTCAACCTTAAAGCTATTAAAAAATAATCTCGATCGCTGGCGCCGAGAAAGCCGCTTCGTGGATGCCCGGGTCGCTCGTCCACCGGCCCACCGGTGACGTACGCAGGTAGGGAAAAGTAGGGATTTTTTTTTGTTGCCAGTAGAGAGTCGACTCCTGTAAACCTCTCGGCCGGCGTAACTTGAAAATTCAATAACTTCGGGGGAAAATTTTCCTTTCATCAAATATTTTGGCTATTAGTTGAGAAAAGGTTATTGATGCGGTCTGCCAATTTCCAGCCAAATCGAAGACTATAAAAAAAATTGGCGGAGCTGCCCTTTAAATAAAAAGCGATAGGCGTACTTGTAACAGATGAGTCGACGGTGAAAAGCTGAATTTTCCGACTCCGAGTGGTTTGCGCGGAAAGACACGGATGGAGAAATCCAGAGCCGGCAAAAGAGTGACGCTCGCTACAAACTTTAGGAAACATTAGGGAATTTTCGTAGACCGCGTTCCCCAATCTAATCCCTCTGCAACGAAGAAGCCGTTACTGCGCCTGCGCGCCGATGACCTTGGCTGTAGAGTTCCGGGTATCGTAGCGGGTTACGGACAGCGTTGCGGGACGACGAAAACGATCTACGAAAACCCTCTAACAACCTGGAGTTTCCGTAGATCGTTTCCGCAATGCCGCAACGCTCTCCGCAACCAGCTACGATACCAAGAACTCTACAGCCAAGGTCATCGGCTCGCCGACGCAGTAGCGGCTTCTTGGTTGCGGAGGGCTTATCAGATTGGGGAACGCAGGTCTACGAAAACTCAATAACAAATGTACGGTTGCAAGTGTGAACTGGGCGGTCTCTGACGCGCCTTTCCTTGGTGTCAAACGGTGAGACAGTGAATTAAGGCCCGAGGGTCAGTTCCGTTGACGACTTGCCCCCTTCTCCTAACCTCCACAGATGGTCATGTTCACTGCCGCTCATGGCCTGCTCTTCAGTGAATCGTCTCCACAGTACGTGGTTTATTACCGAGTCTAAAGTGCCCCGTCCTCGCGGCCAAAACTGCCCGTCCTTTGGTGCGTCAGCTATGTGGCACTCGGCGCGGCTTTTGCAAAAGCAACCTGAACCCCCGCGTCCTCAGCACACGGAGCGCGCAGTTGGAGAGAACACAGGATGAATTGCCAACTAGAATGTCAAGTGGAGCTAGGTTAGCGAGATTCTGAAAACGGGGTGCGTTTGGCCTTCGCCCCGTGAAGATAGTTATCGTTATTTCCCTTTTCCCTTGGCACGACTTTTCACAACCTCCTTACTGATGTCCGCACGGCCCCGGGCACACGCCGCACACGACGATATTGAGGGAATATTTCGACGGACAAGTGGATGCGGATGTAAGAGTACGCAAGAATGAAAGGGCCCGAAGGGAAGTTGAGAACTTGTTTTTCGGGCCGTTTCACCAACTTTCTACTCGGGGCTGGAGTCTGAGCTTCATCTCACCACTGAACGTTCGTTCATTCCGGGGGATTGCGGTGTTCTCAGAAACGGGTGCGCCACTACCCAGGTTTGGGGGTGGGGGGTCGCAGAGGCAAAAGTAGGGCTTGGTTACCCTTTTCTTTCCATTTATTCCTTCCACGGAATGCGGGACAAGACATCTCCTTTTTTTTATGATCTGATAGAACCAACGGTCACCCCGCTTGCTCGGGGGGGGGGGGGGGGGTTTGGTCAAGAGATTTAACGAGTCAAAAGGTCCAATACTGGATCTTTTGACTCGTCAGACAAGAGTCAAAAGATCCAATGTGGGTCAAGAGGTCCAACGAGCCAAGACATCCAACGAGTCAAAAGACCCACGGCGAGTCAAGAGGTCCAACGAGTCATAAGGTCCAACGAGTGAGAAGGTCTAATAATTTGACGTGTTGGATCTCTTGACTCGGCAGACATGAGTCAAGAGATCAATTGTGGGGCAAGAGCTCCAATTAACCAAAAACTGCCGCTTCATATTGCAAAGGGGTCACGGAAAGCCCCTCACCACTCCTCCCTATAGTCGCGGGGAGGCGTTATACAATAAAAATCAGTAAACGATTTTCGACTAAGCGCATTAGTTTTTGTTTTTTGAAAAAAAGTGAAACAGATTTAAGTTTGATGCGCCACTCAACTACGCACCGTTTTCCGGTTTGCGGCCTGAAAACCGGCCCGAGGGGGACACCCGGAGGTCGCTGGTTATGAGAAGTGGGGAGGGAGCGCTTTTCTTCGCTTCGGGTAGGTGGCGCCACTGAAACATTGCGTAATAAAAGTCAAGAATATCAAACTTTTGACGCGTCTGTTCACGTTTTCACGACAACATAGAAAAAAATTGCCTCAAATCGAGCAGATATTTACTGGGCTTGCTAACTTAATACACTTTCAACCAGCACAAGCGGCTGCAGGACGGAAAATAGTCCCCTTTCCTCTTCGCGATTTCTCCGGACACTCGCGACATTCTAAGAACTCAAGGCTTTTTTTATCTTTTTTTATTTTTGCTAAAGTAAGCCAAACGAAAGTGACACGCACGAGATTCTTTGAACATTAAAATCATTTCACCCTGAAACGTTATCGGGTTGGAACGTTCATGACCTTGCCGGTTCGTACTGGTCCCAGCCTGTTACAAGTATATACTCGCACAGACCGCCACTGATTCAGAAACTTCTTTGTCGTGGTGAAATCGTGAAATTGCGAGGATAAAAGGGGACTATTTCTTTCAGTCGTGCCTTTGCAAAGCTGAATGACGTGATTGCGGAATCGAAATCACCGGACTGACGACAGTTGAGCGCGGCTCATGCATGGATTGGACACGAGAACTAAGTGTGAGCACTCGACTTCGGCTCGTAACAATCAATGCCTCGGCGGACACTCGGGTAGTGGCTCGTGCGTCCAACCACTGCGGTGATGAGAATAGGCCAACTCTAACAAACCTGGAGCTCAGCACGAGTTCTCTACTTTGCCCAGTCCAGCTCGTGGGTATATATGATTAACGTTGAAGGTATAGGATAGGCACCAGGCCACGTGGCCGCTTGTTCTGGCTCCGAGTTGAGGGGATGAACGATGCTCATATTTCTCGAATTTTCTTGGCGACTGGCATTGCCTAGAAAGAACAACTAAGGCAAGTTTATTCAGTTATTAACGTTAGGGAGTGATTCTAAGTAGTATTTAGCAAAAGTAGAAAAATCGTTTCAAGGCTTTAGGATGCGCCTTAGATGGCCACTTCGAAGAGAGGAATTCCCGACAATTCATCGGTTCTTTTCGTGCAGGTAAGATATCGAACTTGGCCAATGGGAAGGCAATATGACGAAAAATATTTTAAAATAATGATTTAAAATATATCTTTTTTTAGAGGCGGGTTGAAATTATGGTAAACTTTTCCTTTCTAATAAACTTTCAGGTTCGATATAAGATAAATCGAAATTTAAATTAGCATTTGATAAGCGGTTCCTGTGATGGATCACGGGATGCAAGGTTCCAAATATGTCGAGAAAATCTGGAAGGTACAATGTTGCTTTTTTTCCCCTCGGCTTTATTACGTGCGAATAAAATAATTCAGTTTGCACTGACGAAATTGACTACGTGCCGTACATTAAGAGTAGAAGTAATATATAATTTCCGTTTTTATGCAAACAAAAAAAAAAATATATATATATATATATACGTACTATTGTGATACATCGAAAGACGAATTAAAGTGTGCTTGGCTTTTGATCAATGCTGCTCAACCTGGACACGAGCCAGTGAAGCAAGTTCATGCACAGCAAGACAAGGGTACTAGGGTCTTTCTCCAACTCTGAAATGACACGAACACAAAGGTGTTCAAGGCGTCGCGCGGAGCAAGATGGCCCTTGACGCTCTCGGCTTCTAGCATAGGCTTCGGTCCATCCTTAGGTGAAACGGAGTATAGCCTGGGGTCTTTAGGTGCACCACGCAGTAGTGGTTACACGAACGCACGCCGATGCTGATTCTCCGTACAGCCTGGTGCCAGTCAGCAGTCATGCTGCACTGGCCGGCAATATACTGCGACATGTTGACCCTCTGGATCACTGCCAAACATTACGCTGTCCAAATGATCCACACAACCCTTCATCCCAGTTGAGCTCTTGCTGCGTATAGACCAATGTGCTGTTTTCATACAAGCCCTCACGAGGTGTGGGAAAAGGCGCAGTTTCCGCACGAGGTGTGGGCACTGCATCGTGCGCAGGGAGCGCGCTAAGTGGATCGTCTGCGCGTGCGCAATGCCGATAACAGCACCACCGCAGGGGCGGGACGTCAGCACCGCGTGTTGGTCTATACGCACCTCGTAATTCAGTCACCGATTCACTGTTCGTTGATTCCTAAATTCTAGAAACAACCTGCGTCCCCGCGACCGTGCAGCGTGCACAACTCTCGGGAAATTCCTGCTGTAGTTAAGCATACCGCACGAAGAGATGGCGTTGGTCACCAGCCGATTGAAATGGAAAACGCACAACACCGTGACACAGCCAGCCATTCAAGATCCGAAAACCTCTCGCCCCCGAGGCCACTGTATCCTCTTCTCTCATCTCCCTCTTTTTGTTGCATTGTTATTAGTCGCGGGATCCCACCCCGCTGCAGTGCAGTGACCGCCACGCCCCGCATTGTTACCCGAAAGCCCTCATTCGTCGTAGTTTTGCTTTTCTTTCTCTTCCTGCACTTCTTCTAAGCCCTTCCCCCCTTTCCCGGTGATCGGGCATGGAGTCAAGAGGTCCAACGAGTCAAAAGGTTCAATAATGGATCTTTCGACTCGTTGGATCTTTTGACTCGCCAAACACGAGTCAAGAGATCCAATGTGGGTCAAAAGGTCCAACGAGTCAAGAGATCCAACGCGTCAAGAGATCCAATATGGGTCAAGAGGTCCAACGAGTCAAGAGGTCCAACGCGTCAAGAGATCCAAAATGGGTCAAAGGTCCAACGAGTCAAAAGGTCCAACTAGTCAGGAGATACAACGTTGGATCTCTCGACTCGTTGGACCTTTTGACTCGCTATGCGATCGATTTCGAGGGGGGGGGGATGATGAGGGCGAAAAAATAAAATGAAAGCAAAACGCTACCAATCGCGCAATATTTGGGAGTTTTAGTAGACCGTCCGATAGCCCCCGTTACGGTACCCGATAACCAAACGATGCAAGCGGAAAGGCGCCGGAGGAGTATCGGGTATCGTTATCGGTGTTATCGGGACGGTCTAGTAAAACTCCCTACTGGTAGCCTGAATCAAAAACACAAACAAACAAGAAAACGGGATTCTATTTTTTTATATTTCATGTGTGTGGCACAAGTGTTCCCGCTAAAAGGCACTTTTAAAAGCCACGCGTTAGTGGCCGTGCCTTTGCTTCTGCTGCACTCAACTTGTGAGACGGAGTATAGTTTTCGGCCGCGTTTGATTGTGCTGTCACGCCGACATTGACGCCCGCGACGCCAGTTACTAGTCCCTTCTGTTTATTTCTTCAGATATTTGCCGCCTCCTCTCCTGTCATTCGTGACAATATTTTAGCGGTAGGTGGTTGTCGCATTTAGATTTACAGGTGGGAAAATTGACTTTAACTCATTCTCAAGAAGCTCTTCATCTTACTTTTGATTAATTACTGGAACCTATCAAAATAATATGTCAGTCCTTTTTGTCGATCATACGGGTTCCGATGGCTACCAATGGCTGCTTGTGACAATCACTGGCTGCTTCAATTATTTGGGTGCTTCTGGAAACCACGGGCTCTACATCGCTGTTGGTGACAACTGGATAGATACTATTAGTCAGAATTTTCAGGTTTTCTAGCGTTAATTATTATGTTGGGGTAATGTTTGGCCACATATATTATGTGCTTGTGTTAGGTCACTGTCTACATTACACCGTATTATTAAATATACTTGTGAACCACAAACGACTTCAGGAAAGGAGGTATTTTGTTTTCGTAGTGGTTACGGGGAATAGTGTTAAAGGGATACTTCAACGAAATTTGAAATATACCCGTCGTGTTCAAAAATAGGTTGAATATGATCCACAATATCCGTAAATGACAATCGCACATTTGAATTTTGAGCCTGGTGGCTGTATTTTTCGTTATAAACGGCCCACTCTGGCAAGCGCTCGGAGAGCAGCCAGCGAAGAGCACGTGACATCCAACGCAATCGTGACGTAGGTCGTCTCGGGACGAGCAAAGCTACGGCGAGGCTGACGTCGGGGGGGGGGGGGGGCTAGTCGTTTCAGCCACCGAAGCGGCTGCTTTTGTAAGAATTTTGAGTGACGGGTTAATCTTAGAACTATAATCTTGTAGGTGGACAATAGCGACTTCTCGGACACACAAAGGGGATTCTCGGGAAGAGGGGAGTTCCTCCTTCCCCTCTTCTTTCGTCATGGCCGGAGGCGAGACAATCTCCGTCACTAGCTGTCAAGGTTCCTAGACGAGCATTACAAACGAGGCGTGAGCGACATGCACCAGGTGATCTTTGCTAGTCGTTTAATTCGTTTTTGAATTCTTTTTCGTGACTTTTTTAACAAGATATTGGTGTGTCGGATGTGATACTGGTCCTCTGAACACATATAAACCAAAAAATGAGCGCCGAAATTTCGTTGTAGTATCCCTTTAAGGCCGTTTCAGCGTTTGACTGGGCTTCGTCCGCTTGCATTTTTAATGCGAAAGCATTAAGTGTCCCATGGAGCGAGCCGACGTCATCAGCTTTGAAACCGCGCCAAGCTGGCACCTAAATCCTTTCTCCAAGTGAAGCCAGCTCCCAGCTATGAAACCACGCGAAAACCCTAGCCAAGCGGCACCTAGTTTCCCGATCCCAAAGGAGCGAGTAAAGCTGGTGGATTTCGGCTTCGGTCCCATTGGCTGGCGCGCGTCGACGAAGCTCCCATTGGCTGCTGCGCGTCAGTTTTAACGACGGCCACCCCATGGCGCTGCGTGTCTGCGAGGAAGTGGCTCCACCGCTCCACGCCCAAGGTCAGAGAGCGCGCTCGACCGTCGACGCAAATAAAAAAAGAGAGAGAAAAAAGGAGGGAGCGGAAGAGCGGCGTGCATGCTTTCGCATTTACAATACATAAGAAGTGGTTAGGTGTACCTCGAGCCTTTTTGTAAACGGACTATTATAATCCCCTTATATTGGTAGCTTGCGCTGTTTCAGGTGACTATTTTTTCTCATAAAACTTACCGCGCATAAAAGAGAACGAATACAAGAACAGAAAAGAGACACATGAAATGCCAAGGACGGCGCTGACTTTCTTTGTACCCCTTGCGATAATGCCCTTAAAACGCAATAAACAATCTGTAAAAAAAACAACCTTTGCATGATTTTTGCATTTTCCGAGACCAAGCGTAACACGCGCAGCAGTTCTGCATTGCGAGTTAAAACATCGCATGGGTCAAGGTCGAGGAGGCCGACGCAAAGCGGACATGAAGACACTTAGTCCGTGCTTTTTTGCCTTTCCTCTTCCTTTTAGAGCGCAGCTCTTAGGCGCCCGTTTCCAGTTTGAGCGGCGTCGGCGTCGCCGTCGGCGTAATCGCGCGGTTAATTATGGGACGTTTCCCATGATGACGTCACACGTGACGTCACGTGTGACGTCACGAGGGTCATCAGTGACGTCATAGATGACGTCACCGCGCTTTGCATTATGGGTAAATTTCCCCGCTAAATTTAGCGGAAAAAATTCTCCGCTAAATTTAGCGGAAAAAGTTCCCGCTAAATTTAGCAGGAAAATTTCCCGCTAAATTTAGCAGAAACATTTCCCCGCTAAATTTAGCAGGAAAATTTCCCGCTGAATTTAGCAGAAACATTTCCCCGCTAAATTTAGCGGAAAAAATTCCCCGCTAAATTTAACACCAAATATTTCCCGCTAAAGTAAGCGGAAAAAAATTCCGCGCTAAATTTCGCCCATTAAATTTAGCAGAAAAAATTCCTGCTAAATTTAGTGGCAAATTTTCCCCGCTAAATTGAGCGGAAAAATTTTCCCCGCTAAATTTAGCGCCAAATTGTTCCCGCTAAATATAGCGGAAGATTTCCCCGCTAAATTTAGCGGAAAACACTCCGCCAAATTTAGCGAAACATTTTCCCCTAAATGGGAGGCGAGCAGGAGAGGAGGGTCATAGCCTCCTCTCCGTACCTTCCCCTCCTCCTCCTCAAGAGCTGCGCTCTAATTCGGCGTTACAGGAGATTTTAAACGTCTCTCATTTTCTGTCCTGTATTTTTCTTTTTTATAGGCAGTCCCCCCTCCCCTTCTTCGAAGAATCGATAGCATGGCGAGTCAAGAGTCCAACGCGTCAAGAGATCCAATATTGGATCTCTTGACGCGTTGGATCCTTGACTCGCCATGCGATCGATTGTTCGAAGGAAGGGAGGTGGGTTGGAGAGGAGAGCCGCCATGGATCTGCGCCATTGGATCTCTTGAAGCCCTCATGGCAGACACGAGTCAAAGAGAGATCCCCTATGGAGTCCAGAGAGGTCCAACGCGTCAAGAGAATCCAACGCGTCAAGACATTTATAGCTAGTCAAGAGGTCCAACGAGTCAAGAGATCCAACGATTCAAGAGGTCCAATATTGGATCTCTTGACTCGTTGGACCTCTAGACTCGCCATGAATCTATTGACGCGTTGGATCTCTTGACGCGTTGGACCTCTTGACTCGCCATGCGATCGATTATTCAAAATAGGAGAAAAGGGCCGCGTATGAAAAAAAAAAAACACAGGTCAGAAATAAAGAGGAGGGAAAGAGATAAAGCACGGGCTAAATGTCACATTTGTCTGGGTCGCACCGTACCGCACCGCGCTGCACCGACGGACGCGTCACGTTCGCCTGGTCGTGTCGGCGCGGCTACACTACGGTTTGGTCTCGGAAGGTCCAAGAATGGTGCAAAAGTGTCCTTCCCCCCACCCCCTTTTATCTTTTTTTTTTTTTTCACGAAAGTCAGCGCCGTCTCTTGTCATTTCATGAGTCTTTTTTCTGTTCATGTATTCGTTTCCTTTTATGCGCTGTAGGTTTTATGAGAAAAAAATAGTCACTTGAGATGGCGCAATCTACCAATATAAGGGGATTATAATAATCTTTTTACAAAAAAAATGCAAGTGGACGAAGCGCTTTTTAACGCTGAATCGACCTTTACACTACGCCCCGTAACCACTACGAACAGAAAAGACGATGAGACAATCACCTTCTTTCCTGAACGCGAACTGATACTAACACAAAAGGCAAGAAAAGGAAAATCCCGGGGACACCCCCACAAGTACGCGCCCACGAGGTCGGCAACCTTTCAACTTAAAGGAACCGTCGTAGTGCCGCGGGTCCAAACCAAAAGAAGGCTTATTTCCAACATTCCCATATAATCTTTTTCCACGAACACCGCTGAGGTTAAACCACAGAACAATACTATTCTTTCATTCAGTTATATGCCTAGGAACCTCTTTTGCATCAACTTCGGGGCAAAGGGAGACTAAAACCATGTTTGGGGGATCTCTGTCAAGGTCAGAGTAAAACGCCAGCAGTAGCATATATCGCTGGGGCGTGTTACGTATCTGGCCAGTCCCGCGCAAGTTCGCTCCGTTGGTGCATCGAATCTGATCGCTTAAATGACATCCAGTCTTCGTTGCCGCACCAGGAGCAGGTCCTCCGCAAAGGGGAGTAACATAATGCCAAATATCTAAGGCTGCATTCTTTGCAGAAAGTGATAAACAGACAATTTGAGCGCACGAAACTGCTGCCCGAGAAACACCGAAGTTTTTGTTCGCATACACCGGAAGGACTTCGAGAACCTCGACATTGACCGTGTTCGAGGTCGTTGCTTCATAACCGGTAAGGAATACATCTGTCATCCGTAATACATGGATTGCTGAAACCTTACGCTCGAACTCTGCGCACTTTGCCACAGGTAAGGCAGCTTTAGAGGTTTTAGTATAGATTGTTTTCAAAGGCCCGCTATATATCTATGGGCACGCGCTTTAGAGCACGCATCGAAGTGGCAGCGCGAGCTGCAGCTACAAATAATGTGGCCTGAAAACCACAATCTACAAAAACTGTCTAGTGTCTGCTATAGACTAGTGTCGGAAATCCTAGCCCCCAGTGATAAAAATGGGAAGTAATAATCTGAAATGCAGGCTCTTCTGAAGAGAGGGACTGCGCATAAAACAATATTTTTGCTTTTTACATCACTCTTGGCATCGGTGTTGTTCTTGGAGCTTCGTGACTATGCATTTCTGACGTTCTTTGCGAAGGTTTCTAAGAAAACGGAGTCTTGCAAAAAGCGCCGCTCCCCTACTGTGTCATGGCGTCAGCATAAACAAACATGGCGGTGCCCATGGAACAGAGCAGACACTGGTCTATACTCCGGTCACTCTTAAACTAGAAGCTCCACCTTCGGCGCGAGCTCGCTGGCTTCCGCAGTGCTTTGGTTGCGCGTGCCTGAGCGTTCACACTTGTGTTAGCAAGGGCGGAAAGCTCGCGCTGAAGGCGGAGGTATAGTCTCAGCTTAAAGGGATACTTCAACGAAATTAACGTATACACCCGTTGTGTTCAGAAATAGGCTGAATATGACACAATATCCGTAAATGACAATCGCACGTTTGAATTTTGAGCCTGATGGCTGTATTTTTCGTTATGAGCGGCCCACTCTGGCAAGCGCTCGGAGAGCAGCCTGTGGAGAGCACGTGACGTCGGCGCAATCGTGACGTAGATTGTCTCGGGACGAGCAAAGCTGTGGAGAGACTGACGTCGACAGGATGTCCTAGTCGTACCAGCCACCGAAGCGGCCGAAGCACGCAAGCCATCGGGCCACTGCAACTAACCGCAAAGCTGCTTTTGCACGAATTTTGAGTGACGTGTTAATCTTCTAAAGGGACAATAGCGACGTCTGGGACACACAAAGGAGAGTCCCGGTGAGAGGGGATTTCCTCCTTCCCCTCTTCTCTTGTGGTGACCGGAAAGCTGGCGAGATTTCGTCAGGTTCGCAAGACAGGCATTGTCGCTGCCTGTCAAGGTTCCTAGACGGGCACTATACAAACGAGGCTTTAGCGACATCCACGAGGTGCTTTTTGCTAATCGTGTAATTCGCTTTAAAATTTTATTTCTTGTTTTTTTCAACAAGAGATTGGTGTGTTCGATGTGATGCTGCTCCCTTGAACACGTATAGACCAAGAAATAAGCGCCGGAATTTTGTTGTAGCATCCCTTTTCAAGGGATGGTGAACCGAAATTTGGATTTCAGAAAACAATGCAGGAGCTGTAGGCGGGACGCTACAATCCCTACAACACTACTCGTACGGCGATATCTCCAATGGACGGCCGTATATTTGGAAAAGAGAGGTCGAGATTGAACGAGGCCGACGAGGCGCGTGACGTCAAGATATCTCGTTTCCACCTCTCTTTGTTTCGCCCCTCAAGGCGGCGAGGCGGAGAACACGCGAGGCCGTTCCCTCTCCTTCTCGGAGAAACAAGACGTAAACATATCTGTCAAATGCGCCTCCTTTTTTTTTTTTTTTATAATACGGTTATCAGTTTGAGATATCGCTGTATGAGTGATGTTTTGGTGTTTGTAGCATCCCGTTGCACGCTTTTGCCGTCATGTTTTGTGGAATCCAGATTTCGGTTCAGCATCCCTTTAAAGGGACACTACACACCAATTTCTCGTTAAAAAAGCCAAGGAAGTTTAAAGTGAATTAAACGATTAGCAAAGGGCACCTGGTGCCAGGACGTCGCCAAAGCCTCGTTTGTTAATGCCCCTCTAGGAACCTTTACAGGTAGTAACGATGCCTGTAACAACCTGACGTCATCCCGCCAGGACCAATCAAAGCATCCGCCCTGATTGGGTCTTAAGTTTACTGGCAAAAAGCCTGGAGTTACGTACAGGTTTGGGGGTCTACTTGAATGAAATGTATTTGCTGGATAAGGTAAAGAAACAATTCGTTTACCGTGAAACACGAACCACTTTGAAAACTTCCTTCAATTCAGTATGCCGGTTGTTTCAGAGAAGGCTTTCAAAAAGTCCTACAGTGGTCGCGGGAAAAAAAGAAAGAAAATAAACTCTTTTCGGTAACAAACTTCCAACCACGGTGGACGTCAGGGGTTCTAAACACACACACACACACTGTCACACACACACACACACACACACACACACACACACACACACACACACACACACACACACACACACACACACACACACACACACACACACACACAGCAGCGAGCGCGCACGCACACGCACACACACACACACATTAATGAGCTATTAATGAACTAAGATTTACAAATTCACTTTTTAATTAGTGCCTAAGAAACATGGTCTCAAATTAAAAAAACCTTGCTGAGCGCCATCGAAAATCCCTAAATCAGCCAATGCATGGAACGTGGGGAGTGCGCTAAAGTTTTCACTGGTGCAGCACGTGACCACAGAAAAAAATGGTGAGCGTAACTGAAACCGGCCAATACTCGACGGGCTGTTTTCGGGCGAAGAGAAAACGAATTTGTAGCCGCAACTTGTGTGCTGGGTAGTTGGGTTCTTATTGGTCACGTCCAAATAAAAACCTCGGCGAGCATAAATACACTCTCAAGAAAAAGGGTGTAAAAGGGTGTATCGTTACACCCTTTGTCCCATATAATACACCCCAAAACTTCATTTCGACGTACAGCGCCCTATAGTCGAACAGACGGCCCCAAATTTTACGAGGGGCTTGATAACGGTGCGATATAACTTTTTAAATAGCTAAAGTACGTATCAAAGACCACATAAAGAAAACACCGAGTTTTTACAGTAGGGCCAAGAAAACCCCGATTATTTTGTTTTTTGTAGTCAGTAAAACGTACATTAGCTATTTTAATAAGTTGTACCACACGGCTATCAAGCCCCTCGTAAAATTTCGGGCCGTCTGTTCGACTGTAGGGCGCTGTACGTCGAATTGAAGTTTTGGGGTGTATTATATGGGACAAAGGGTGTAACGATACACCCTTTTACACCCTTTTTTCTTGAGAGTGTACCCTGTCAGTGTCCCTTTAAGAACAAACCAAATATTACACTTTGTTTCACCTTATCATCATCTGAGCACTTGTTAGGCCAAGAGGAACCCAGTAGATGGTCCACCTCCGGAGTCCGGAACAAGTTCGTTTCCCTCCGCCCAGCTTTGTCTGCGTGTGCGACGAAGTGCTATATTCAAAGGCAGAAAGCTCGAATCTCGACGTGGAACATCTTCTAGTTTGTAATGGAAGGATGCATTCCTGATTATCCAGCCACTCTCGTTCCTTTCTATTTATTGCTACACGCATGCGGCGAGCAGTAGTAGTAATAATAATAATAATAATAGTAATAATAATATTTATTTGCATACAAAAATGTGATCCTGGGTGGCGTGCACGGCTGTGCAGAAAGGTTAAAACCCGTGCGCGAGTGCGCCTGCCAGCCCGCCACCCAGGACTTGAATTAAAGGGGGGGGGGGAAAGAAAACGGAATAAGATGAGAAAAAAACAACACTCGCACACGCACACACATACCCTCCTTTGTTCTTTTAAAACCATTCTGGGTCCCACAATGGTTTAAAAGAAAACGGAGGGAAATGTAGAGTGTATGGTTACTTCCACATATACCTATACGAACACACACACACACACACACACACACACACACACACACACACACACACACACACACACACACACACACACACACACACACACACACACAGCAGTTTATGCATTTGTAAATACAGTTTGTCATTAAAGTTAGAGGCGGAAAATGATCATGCACAAAAACTGTCACGTTCCGGTTATTCAGCTAACAACACGCACAAAGAGTCCCAAAACCAAATTATTAAGTTTTCGTCTTTTTTTTACCGTTGCCTTTTGGTTTTAATGAGAAACAAACTTCATGACATACATTTTTATTTTATAACGTGAGAGAACAACTGCTTTGGATAGTATACGCATAATCAACTACGATATGTTTGAAGCTCATATACTACTCAGCAAATATTTGTGCAAAGTTGAACTTTCAAGACACCCTGCAACGCGTTTCTAACTGTTTTAACTGACACGCCCTACGCGCGAAACGAGTGTACAGACAATAGTAATACCATAAAAATGTTTTAAAATTTGAGTTATTTAGGAAATAATGAGTTTAGAGAACCTCCACGACGAGGGCACGCAGTCAAAATGTGAGATCGCCGTCTGGGTGGTGGAACTACCCGGCCAATTACAAGCACTAAGCTCAATTTAGCCCTCCATGAAAATGTGATTTTCACATTTTCATTAGCACTCAAAACCCCTTTGCATCGCGGCCGCCGCTCCCAAGGGAACGTCTCAGGCGCGATGTTCCCTTGGGATAGAGGGCGCAAGCTGCCTCCATATTCGAAACCAGAACACATTTTCACTCTCTATAGAAATATTAAATGGGAAAGTTCTTGCTAGATGGCGCAAGTTACCTAACAGGCTTCAATGCAACGCCCTCCATAAAAATGCAAAAACGCGAGCGTCCCGGATTAGGTGGCGCCAGCTGCCCCTAATCTTAAAATTAAATATTGCTTTATTATTTTATAAATATGTAATAATGTGAGAATTACTGATAGATGGCGCATGCTGCAGCCCCACTCAACAGACAGAGTTAACTTTAGTTTCTATTTGATCACTGAAATAAGTTAGAAGTCGCAGCATCCTGACGGCTCTGGTCTAATGACGGATGGCCTCGAGTAGAGGCTGACGTCTGTTCGCTTGGCGGCTGCCTCCAGACGCCATGCCTCTCTCCTCGTCAAGAGGCTAGCCGTGACGATCGTGAAACTTCTAGTTAGCCTCGGTGATAAAATAGGAGGCTAAGGGAACTGCGGAAAGGACACGGAACGAGCCGTCTGTGATTCCATGCGACACCGACGCCCGTTCGTTAATGGTTTCACATTCTACGATCAACCAACAAGTTCGCGACTGGGATCCACCTAGGCCTATCTAAAAGCACCGCGGGTTCTATTTGGTGCAGAGATGCAGAATTAGACTGTCGTATTTCCCGGATTGGTTTTAGAAAATTATCGTCGGTGCATCTTCCGTCTTTGTTTTCTGTAAGTATGGGGACCCTGTAGTTGCGCTTGATTCGTTGGCTCGATTATTGGAATTGGTTCCCTCTTGCGCCAATATACATATGCGGGGTTATTAATGCAGTTTTATCACGCCGACCGTACAGATTATACAAAAGGTCCGACTTCGCTACGATGATGGCAGTTTGGACCGATTCAGCGCCTGCAAGTTTTTGTTCTGTCAAAACTTTCAACGCGCAATTTATGCGGATGAGGACGACTGGGGTTCATCTTCTATTGTGTTGCTCTAAAAGTCTAGGAAGCGGAATTCTAGAGGGCACCCTCTACATTCTAAATCAATATACATTATGGCATTACCGATTTCTGGAATTTGACCTCTCGCTTATTTAGCCCATGATCACTAACTTACCGTTCTCCATCGTTGTTGTCAAGAATGTCTCCTTGTCTATCATGTTGATCTAGAAGTCTAGGAAGCGGAATTCTAGAGGGCACTTTCTACATTCTAAATCATATATATTATGGCATTACTGACCTGCTGGAATTTGACCTCTCGCTTATTTAGCCCATAATCATAACTTACCGTTCTCCATCGATGTTGTCAAGCTCAATCGATGCCGTCACGAATGTCCCAAAATACTACGCAAGGCTTACATTTTCGTCAGAACTCCCTTCTCTCCCTAATACGAAGTTTATCACTTACTTGTTAAATTTTTCTCCGTTTTTTTTTTTACGTATAACCGGTAAATATTTTTAACCTACAACTCTCACCTTCAAACCGTTATGAACTCATGCATGCAGAACGAACAGAAAACGGCAATAACATCAATATTTATTGACATCCACAGTAGACTAATTTAGAAAAGCGATCTCTTAGAGGACACTTGGCGCACCAGGGGAATCACTTCACATCACTTCCATGATCTGCTGGAACTTCACCACAGACTCAACCGGCCTTCACGCAGCACTTCCAGGGAGACAACTTGCATCAACACTGAAGCGGCGGACTTCAAGGAGCGGCCGCAAAATTCTGGATCCTTCGAGACGAGGACACCTTCAAGTTGTCCGCGGTATCAACGTTCAGCGGCTCCCGCAGCTTCGGGAGTGACTGACGCTGACGAAGGCATTCTGCCCAACACTGCAGGCTTCAAGGAGGCTCAGAGACCCTATGCTGCAGTCGTATGAAGATCGGCAACTCCGGGATCAGCACAGACAGGAATCAGCTCCTCATGCAGCCGGCACGACCCAGAACCGCAGCATCAGGCCATGACCCCAGGAAGAAAGCCAGGAGTCCACGCAAAACTTGGTCCGTGCAAACCCCGGCATAGCAGCACCTGAAACAAAACCCAACAAACCGAGACAGTACCAGACCAACCATCGGAATGCGACAAAATCTGAAAGAAATAGAAAGTTTATACGAGACATCTTGGTACTACTACTAGCACTGGAGCTCATGTTACCTCTTAAAAAACGATGTTAACTCCCTTAAAACACTTGGGCGAGATTGGAGAGTGAATCCCAACTCCACCATCGACGCAGAACGAATCCACGGTCAGTCACGGCTCACCTGAAAAGAAAGAAAAATACAAGACAGTACCAGAAAACAAAACCATCTCCACTAAGAACACATAAAAACAAACAAAAATACAAGACGGCACCAGTAACAGAAGCATGGACACCAAGGTTCCCAGTAGAGCGTGTATAAGTTAGTCGATACCCTAGCGAATCGCACTTGCCGGGATGCGATTTGCCGAGATATCAACTAACTGAGGAAATAAACAAGATACTACGAGCGACTAGAGAAAGTCCTTTATTGCTTTCAAGCCACATAATCGCACGCTACAAAGCTCCTGAAAGGCAAAGACGCGGTTCTGATGTGTAAACCTGCGACTCCCGTAAGCTGTGCATGTTTGTGAAGCGGCGAACACGGAACAGAAGCAGAGAAAAGTTCACTCAAGATTTATTAATAAAAACTACAAATATAAAAAAATATTTCAGACACACACAGAAATCTGCAACCTGAAAAGAAAAAAAAACATTTAGTGAAAGTCACACTTCTCTAAAGCGACGTATATCGCGAAGAAAAACTCGCCGCCTAAAACAAAAAAGAATACCTAAAAAAAAGAAGTTCGCGACAGGAAAGGTTGCACAACCAAGTTCTAAAGCTGTATAAGCAGTCGCTCCAATCAAATAGAGCCGCGTGAATCAGCCTCCAGACTAAGAGGCCATCGAGGCACAACGCGTCCACGTTCAGCCACGGCCCATCTGAAAAGAAATAAAATACAAGAAAGTATACCAGCAAACACAATTCCAACACTGCCAATGTCCCCATTGGATAGCGTAGAGTCCATTAGATATCTAGCAAATCGCATTTTACGGGATGCCACCTGCTCTAATATAGACAACCTAAAATAATAATAATAATAATAAACCAGGCGAAAGTCCTTCATATTCAAGAGCCGCGCATTGACACATTCGCACACTGAAAAAAGTCCCTGAAAGGCAACGACACGGTTAAATATGCAAGCCTATGATTCCCGGAAGCTGTGCGTGTTTGTGAAGGGAGGGGAGCACGAAAGACAAGCACATAAAATGATTTTTCAATTTTTATTATAAACCAGTACACATTGGGTAAGGGGGAGAGATGCTTCCAACACGACTGCGGACCTTCAAAGCACACGGAAAGGCCGAATCACCGGATGACAGTGCGCTATGTGATCTTAAGCTACGCGCACCGTCGAAAAATAGTGAATTCCACTTACTTGCAGCCGAATGTCCCAGCCGACAAGCGGTGGATACAAACAGCCTGATGCGAAGTTCTCGTAGGTGAAGGCCACGACGCCGACGAGGGTCTCGACGCCGAAGCTCACGTCGACCTGAAAATCCCCGTCCCAAAAGCCAGACCGCCTAAAACACTACTATGTACTACGCGCTTCAACCGCGAGCGCTAGCTGGAACTTAGGTTTTTGCGACGCTGAGTATGGCTTTTGCGACAGGGGAGCAGTTGGCCCCGCTATGCACCCAGTCTCGCGGCTAACCTTAGAACCGGTACGCAGGACTCGAACCAACATCGCGAACGCGAGCTGATCTTAACCTATGCATGCCCTAGAGTTCCAGTCCTGTGTAGTTTTTGTTTGGTTTTCCACTAGAGGCCAACGCTCGTGTCGTATAACGGGGTCTTGAGCCGAAGATTTGGCTCGCCCGTCCGCTCACCCAAGGTGACGAGTCCCGCGGCGGCCCTTGTGGACACGTCCAGATTGGCTCGCACAACACCGCATATACTGTTCAGTCCAAGTTCCGTCTCACTGGCACAACACCGAGGAATGGTCGGGCTCGTCGCACAACCCCGACGATTGGACGGTCTCGCCGTCACACCAACGAGGATTTGTAGCTGCGAAAGAGAGAGGCAAAAGCTTGTCAAATATGCAACCATCCCGAATGCCACCGAGCCAACAGACTCTTAGCAGACCGTACGCTAGGGTCACGCGTTGTTAGCGACTTTCGCCGTCAAGTTCGAAGCATGGACTAAGCACGCGCCCGATAGGTCCGCCATCTACAGCGGCAGAGCGCGCCTCTCGAACCATGCCTTCCGCAGTGCTTTGGCTGCGCGCATAGCGCGCGAGGCGCATCGAAGCGTTGTCCAAGGCAGGAAGCTCGCGCTGGAAGCGAGACAACTGAAGCTCCTCCGTGCCTTTCTGACGTCGTCAGTGACTAACTCTAATGAACGCTAGGCCCAACCACAACGCCAAGAACAAAGTAACCAACTCATCGACGAATCCTCAACAAGGCTTATTCATCTAGGGGTTGCTTCACTCAACACTAACCTTTGGTCCCCTTACCCATAGCCACAAAATGAGGAAATGTATCATATTCCAACTTCGACCTCAATATTTATTTTTCGTATCTAGGGTTTACTAGCACTTGTGCCCATGATTTTACGAGAAGCGCCAATTATAATACACGTACATTTTGAGTGTCATGCGATGGGCGGCATTTTTAAAGAAATAGATACTAGCCTTTAATACATTCACCTGCGCGGACACAAAAAAATCTCTAAAAAGCTTTTTTTTTCTTGAGTGGCATTGACGATAATTGCGGGCTCCTGACACGGCCCCAGCCCCACTTTGGTCGGCTTCGTTCATATGCCCAACTGCAATAGACATATCGCTAAATTACCCAGGTATACACGAGAATGCTCGTAATGTAGATCTACGCGCCGCACGTGCCGACGTCTGCAGCACTAACTGTTCTAAAGCAAAATCCGTGTTTATCCTGTCCGTGACAGTTTCAAATTGTTTATCACGGAGCTTCGGAGCCACCGGCCTCGGCATGGATTATTTCAATGCATACCTCAGGAATAGCACGCCGGACGGGCGACAGCTGGCGAGTTCCATTGGCGCTCGACAACATTGAACCAACTACAGTGAGGCAGTCTTCGTAACAGAGACAAAAAGGTTGGCAGCCCGAAAAATTTCCGTCTTCCCGGGTGATGATACGTTGAACAGTTATCATAACTAAGCAAAGGTTGCCTTCTACAGTCAATCGTCACTATGAACTTTTTCCCAAATCCGCTGTATATATATGATTATATATTAGTCCAGCATGGCGGAAGAGCTAACGTTTGAAAGAGTCACACCAACAGTCGATCCAACATTAAAAGAGAAAAAAAAAAACACCTTAAAACACGCGCAGTTGCACTATAACCGCTCGAATAAAATAAATAGATCAAACTAAAAAAAGAAAAAAAGAAGGCACATAATATTAGCACTTGTGCTCACTTAGACAAAATGAAACGAGTACGAGTTTGATTTTACCGTTTTGTTAAAACACCCGAGACTGGACGAAAAAAAATCTTGAAAGAACCATGTGTAGCAGAAGACAGGGAAAGTCAGTCAGACGGCTGACTGACTGACTTCTTACGCTGCCTCTTCTACTTTGGTTGTTTCAAGATTTTTTCACCCAGACCCTGGTGTTTTAACAAAACAGTAAACTCAAACGCGAACTTATTTTTTTTTATTGTTTGTTTATACACTCTCCAGCGTTTAATACCCAGGCTAAAAATGCCGGCTCACTGACCTGTGACGACTTGCAGGCGAGAGCTAGTGCGCATGCCCAAAGCGCGTCGCACAGGGAAAAAAAAAAAAACTACCGTTATTGCGGTCGCTTATTCGTTCACGAGCGAAACGTTTTAAGCGCGGCATCAAACTGCGCACCCAACATTAGCAACGTCGTCGCGTTCAAAGTCCGCACGACAGTATCGCCCCACTTCCTCACAAAAGTACACGAATTACAAGCGATATTACGAAACTACAAACGATATCACGAGCTCTAATTTTTCCAGACGGTCCAGAAGTGACAGGTGTGTACGGCCCCTTGCCCTGGCTCACTTCGCAAAGCCTACGAAATAACGGAAGCTTGGAGGCTTTCAGACGTTCCTGCTTACGACTCCGACGTTGCGGAGTTGAAAACAAGATAGTGCACGCAGCGAACGAGAATTGGAACATCGAACTTGTAGCACGGTAGCGGATGAAGAGTAAAAACGCTTAGCCAAGATACGCTGGCGAGCGCCTAAAAACACTTAGTCTTAACAACTTACCTTCGGAGGTCACTGAGACGGCTCACCAGCACGGAGAAACTGGGAAAGAAAACGCGATTCTTGACAATTTCTTTTATATAGTCCGCTGAGAATCTTGGCTCGACCAATAGCGCTCGCCACAGGGCCATCGTGTTCCATTTCTACGTCTCCCGATGCCATTTCGCCATGCGACTCTCAGGTTACGTATGGCTTACGTAATAACCCTTCTTATGAGCCTTTGACATTGAAACAGCGCCCCTGGTGGGTTATGGTTTTCGCTCCATTTTTTTAGGACCAGAGTTAATAACTCTTTGTAGCTTCGGAATTCCCCGAGTTCCCCAGATTCCACCACTTTTGTCCTTATTGCATCATCCAAATTAAGGCGCACATGCAAAGATATATATATATAGCCCTGGTTCTAATCAGTAAATCATTATGAGACATCATACATGCAATCAGGAACACGAAGGTCGCTTGTTTAATGTGCTACAAAGCGCTGCTTTTAAACTGTGATCCAATTCCGAGTTCGGTCTGCAGGGACATCCCGTCCCTAGGTCTGAATGTTTGCATGGTTTGCGGAGAGTAACAGCCAAACGGACTTCGGCGATGGAAATGTCGCAGCCGTATCTTAATTATGATGCAACAGGGCAGAGGATCGTGCCGGAAATGGATTTGGCAGTATTTACATGACCTCGTGAACGTTTTCGGAAGCCTCATCTGTTAGTTGTCTTTACCTGCGCTGGTTGTCGGTCAGCCCTTTGATCGTCTGCTAACGAAGCGATGCGCACAGGGCGTCTCTTTTGAGCAACAGATGAAACAAATCTTTGTAAAAAAAATCCTCAGCAAGCTCGCCACATTCGCTGGTTTTGGGGCATGGTAAGGAGGCCAGATTATATCATGGAACGGTTATCCCTTGGCGCGCGTACTGGGGGAGTGCCCCAACAAGCTAAACGCTCGGGCCAGTCGCCACAGTTTAATACGCCTCGCAAGTGGGCTCATTTTCGTCTTCTGCGCATGAGAAAGGAAGTAGCGGTGACGTCAGAACGCCGAGCCCTGATTGGCTTATCGCGGTCCCCTATATGAGCGTCGTCTGCTCCTTTGCAACAACGTCTGCTCGCAACGTCGTCTGCGTCTGTCTTACCTTTCCTGCGACTTTCGGAAGTGCAGGTCTTTACGAGCGAGCTCGACTTCGCCTTTCAGAGAAGGCAGACGAAATAACTCGAGCGGTTCGTCGTTTTTGTCGAACAACTAGCAGACGCGCATCAAGGAGGGAAGTCAATGTACTCACTGCGAGGTGTCCCGAGACGCCGAGGTTTGTTTGCTAAGAACCGAGAGTGAGCGTGTTAGTGTCCGCAAGTTCCCTCCCAAATACTTTTTCCCCCCTTTCGTGTGCGGCAAGACTCCTCATTCTTTAACGGCGTCGGCGGGTTGGCGCAGTTAACGTCGTCTGCTTTACGTCTGCTAGTCAAAGCGATGGCTCCTTTACCTTTCCTGCGTCTGTCGGATATTCACCGCTTTTTCACCGGCGAGTGTCACCGTTGCCTCGGAAAACAAGGAGATGACAAGAGGAAGAGATTGACCTCTTAATCTAAAATTGAGTTCAGTGATCACAGTATAATACGGGAAGGGTTCACAAGGGTCGCGCGGGCACATTACATTCAGCACGCCAGCCGGTCGTGGGCAGACGGTCACCGAGTCGGAGTGGCTGCTAGGCCTATCTGCCGAGTTCGCTTGGTCGGTGTCGGTGGAATCGTGGCCGTTGGAGCTTTTCCCGGGTGTTTGTGGATCCAGCGTTCTTGTTCGTCGTGGTCTGGTTCAAGTACTTTTTACTTTTTTCTTGCTGCTTGAAGTCGGGACGCGAGAGAAGCGCACGTAGAAAAATAAACGTCCGTTGGTCGTCGCGACCGCGACGCTGTCGGCCATGCTGATATGATCGTAACAAGTGCGTAGCTTCGGAGCTGTCGTAGGATTTTGTCGTAACCAGCGCAAAACTTACGAAAATTTCGGTTCGTGAATACGAATTTGTTTTTAAGTTTTGTCTTACGCATATTTTTGGCGTAAGATAGTTTCGTAAATCTGGCCTCTCCACTTGCAAAAGTCGCAGGAAAGGTAAGACAGACGCAGACGACGCTGCGAGCAGACGACGTTGCAAAGGAGCAGACGACGCTCAGATAGGGGACCGCGATCAGCCAATCAGGGCTCGGCGTTCTGACGTCACCGCTACCCCCTGCGCGAGAAGCAGACGAACTTGCCCTCCGCATTGACAAAATCCAGATGACTGCTGAAAAAGGACAGTTTGGTCGCGTGATTGCGATCTATTGGCAAGCACCAACCAACTAAATCAGCCTGAAGCTAGCGTTTCAGGGTACTTTACAAGGAGCGATGGCAAGTCCCAAGTATACAGTCGAATGTTGCAGACCGTGTTTTTCCGCTCTGCATGCCTAAATTATCCGCGAATTTCTCAAGATAATTTCACTTGATGTGCCTAGCAGATAACATATAGAAAACACAAAAGACGCATACGAGATTTTTTTTTTCCATTGCTTCTTTGCAAGTTATATGCATCGTACATCCCGTTAACTGAATGCAGTGCGGTGAAGTGTAGCGCTAGATCGCAATAACGGGCTAATATTGCTCCTATTTTCAAGTTTAAAGCGTCCAGGTGGGCCGATTTTGGCGCCGATAACGGAACTTGGTGGATTCCCGGGCCTCGAAGTTTTTGCCTGTAATTATTATACTCCCTTTTTCTTTGTCTGTGCGTGTGTGCGTGTTTGTGCGTTCATTTGTTTGTTCGTGATTCATTGTGCTCCAGCAAGGGATTGTGTGAACTGTAGTTCGCTGACCAGAGATTCCACTTCCCACTTTCCTTCAGAGTGAACGCGCAAGGGGACCATGCTGAAGCGGAATCGACCTTCTCTGTGCCTGAACTGACTATTTCAGGATAAAGTCGAGCGCCTTTTTCACTCGCGGATTTTTGGCGGGAGATTGACTTGAAAAGCGTTTAGTCTGGCAACGGTACATAGTTTTGTTCTTTTTTTTTTGTTGTTGTTTCTGGACGATTAAAAACAAAACTGGCGCATCGTTGTGTTTTGTGCGTTCGCTGGTTCATTTTGTCGCGCGATTCTGGGTTTACGCGTGAAAGAACTGCAGAAACTTTGTCCGGCTGAGGCGACGCAGGTTCCGGTACTCCTCCGGGTCCGCGTCAAGAAGTTCCCGTCAAAACTCGTCTAGCACGCCGCGATAATTCTTGCACGTTCAATCAGGATTTCACCAAGCAAGACCTCTCTTGTGGCTGTGGTGTACCTGAGTGTTGTGCACGAGCGCGGAGTGCGCGAAGGCAACGGCCCTCCGCGAGCCCAGAACTTCGTCGCTTCTACGCCGAACCGCCGAACCCTTCTCGAGCGCGGCCATGCCTGTGTCGCTGTCATGCTTTGGATTAGTAAAGCTGGTGGCGCTTCGTGCGAAGCCTATCACGGTGTTTTGTCTCGATCTGTACTTCACAGCGGCGTACGATTCTTTATCGCGGTAGCAAACGTCGATTTCTCTCTTGGACAACGGTGCCACGGTGCGATGTTGGAGTTTCGCGGCACTGTGGTGATGGCGAACAGGTTCGGTCCGTCCTCGCTGGCGTCTGCTCGTCGTCTCCTCGTGTGGACACGCTTGGGAGAAGAACAAACCGTGGACATGTCGTCATGTGATCAATCCGTCCGCGGATCAGTCCGTCGTGTGAATCGGCCATGGCGCGTTGGAGCTTTTGACCATAAAGCGCCGTTCACACTCTTGCGACCGAGTCCAACCGAGAGAGACAAGACTAATTTTAGGACCGGATGCGCTACAGCGGAGCTAGTCCTAAGAGATCGCAAGAGGCTTAAAAACCGGTTTGGTCTCTCTGGTCGTACTCGGTCGCACTCGGTCGCAAGAGTGTGAACGGGCCTAAGGGCCCGTTCACAGTCTTGCGACCGAATACGACTGAGATAGACCAGACCGGTTTTAAGCCTCTTGCGATCTCTTAGGACCAGCTCCGCTGTAGCGCATCCGGTCTTAAAGCTTGCTTCACATTTGCAGACCGAGTTCGACCGAGAGTAGAGAAACCGGTTTTGAGCCTTGCAGATCTCTTAGGACCAGTCTCGGCTGCAGCGGAGCTGGTCCTAAGAGATCGCAAGAGGCTTAAAAACCGGTTTGGTCTCTCTCGGTCGAACTCGGTCGCAAGAGTGTGAACGGGCCTTTAGAGATCGCAAGAGGCTTAAAACCGGTCTGGTCTTTCTCGGTCGTACTCGGTCGCAACAGTGTGAACGGGCCATAAGCGTCTCCTGGGGGGGGGGGGTGCTCCCAACTCCCCCGTAGTCGGAGCCTTTGTGGGCCGAGACGCTTCTTTTAACTGACGACGCGGGAGGAGCGTCCGGGCCGCCGCCAGCCGGCGAGAAAACGCGCTTGGCGTCCGAGCGCCGAGGACTCTGGCTTAGAGGGCGGATGTCCATGGCCTGGAGTCGCGTCGCTTTCCCCAGCGTTGAAAAGGCGGTCGGAATCGTCGCTCAGTCGTCGACGCCAGTGCCGCGAGATCCGAGGGTGGCGGCAGCGTTCGATGAAGCGTCCGAGGTTTGGCTGTCGGGGTAGCGGCCGCGTTCAATGGAACGCGCGAGGCTTGGCTGCCGGCGATGGCGGCCACGTTCCATGCGATGTCCGAGGTTTGGCCTTCGGTAGGGGCGGACGCGTTCGATAGAACGTGCGAGGCTGCATTGCCAGGGAGAGCGGCCGCGTTCGATGGAACGCCCGAAAAGCGGCTGTCGGACACTCCGGCGTTCGACGAAGCGTCGAAGTCCGAGTCAACAGGGTGAGGTGTTGGAGTCCGAGGGTATATGGACGGGTCCGAGTCAACACCGGAATACTCGGGTGCCGAGAGGGCGACGGGGGCGACAACTCGCTGCGGGGGGCGCGGCTGACGGAGTAGTGCCAGCAGCGCTACGTACACTGGGCTAGGATGGCCGCGTCCGGAATGTGGAACGACGTGTCGACGTTGACGACGTTATAAAAACGCGGAAACGGCGTTCAGGACGGGCAGGTTTTGCTGCCGGGTGTCTGGGTGCCTTCTGTGCTGAGTTCGGTCCTGTTTTTCGATGCCGAGTGCCAACCGGCAGTCAACGTGGTTCTGTATTTCTTGTGTGTCAGTAACATAGCAGCAAACATCGCGATGAAGGTGTTTGGCGTTGTGAATGGAAGACCGGAATTATCGCTGATGTTTCCGTGTCTTCGCAACAAGATGAGATGACGGAAACTGTCGGGCTTTGATGCCGCTGGTCGGTCCGTGATTGGACCAGGGGGGGGGGATGTCGCAGGTTGACATTCCGCTTTACACTAAAAAGTTTTAACACCGCTTGAGGGATTACGGTAATATCGATCGACCGGGGGATAGTCATGTTGGAGCGCTATAGTCTGAACCGTAACTCCTATCGTACAGTGGCCAATGTGACTATCGTCTGTGATGTCCTGTTGTCTCCAAACCGAGAGCGATTGCGCTCTGGGGAAAGGACTGAACAGTATGTAAATATGAGGGAAAGTACGTAAATTTACAGTTTGGAGGTTTAGCATTAAAGGCGAATAATAGCTAAACTCGACAAAAAAAGGCTATATTTTCTTTTGCTGTTTAAATATACTATGCAGTTCCTCAATAAACTGCCCTCCAAGTGGCGCACTGTAATGAGTGCTAGAGGTTTTTGAGCATACCATGGCGTAGCTCCGTACCCTTAGCACCTGCCGCATGTCGCGGCTTTGACCGCATTCAAGTTCATCGAAAATCGAATTAGCTGCCCGTGAAGCTGACTGAATACAGCTTCTACAGAGATTAATTCAAGACGACTATTGCAGCTGCACGCGAACAGCACAAATAGAATACAATTACCACAACAGAAAAACTGGCTACGACGTGCCTTGCGGGGAAGCAAACACATGCCTTGGGACAACATTGGAGCAGCTGGTTTTATTACTTTCAAATAATTACGGCATGAGCGTTTACGAGATTCAACCCCTGAGCCATTCAAAATACTCTCAGAGGTATGGCATTACTGAAAAAAAAGAAGAAAAATCAACATGCTGGGAGTATTATTTATTGCTTAGATAGCCACCGAGAAAATCCGTACCTTCAAAACGACGAGTATAAATGGCGGAAACGCAGATCTCATAAGTAGTGATCGGGTTAGTGTGCTGTTGTGATTGATTATTGTATCTGCCGTGTATGTGCGTGCGCTCAATGTATATGTTCAGCGCTGATCTACAGGTTTGACTTGAGCTACCACATACTACAAGCATCAGCTGAACTTGATGCACGAGTTCAGCTGATGCTTGTAGTATGCGTGATGTATCTAGATGTGTGTATAATAAAGGTGCCCGAAGGCCCTGAAGCGCAGTGGTGGCTTGAGCGAATAAAAATTTACCGTGGTTACCGTGCAACAATGAGCCAGGTAGGGTAATTGAATTTGCTCTTTGAGAGCGGCTTTTGGTTTCGCGAATGGTTTACCACTCCTCCGTAATGTGCGATTGACGAAGGAATTCCGGCTCGATGAATAGCAAAGGTAAGACGTAAAGTTCGTGAAGTGACAGCGTGTCGGCTGCAGGGTTTCCCAGGTTCTAATCGGGTCCCAGTGGCTCGGGGGGGAGGCGTGCGAGGCGAGGATAGATAAAATATAAAACTGTTCTTTTTTAGTCCCTAGCTAAATTACAGACGCCTATAACCAAATGCTCATACCCGTAATGTATGCTTTGTCTAGTATACACCTGAAAATAATGTTTACTTAATCTGAACATTTTTTTTTTTAGATTGGGGGTGTTTAGGAAAACTGGGGGGTAAGGTCTGGGGAATCCTGGTCGGCTGTCTCCGTTTAACATTGCAGCGCTGAGACAGAACCACAATTTCTTTACCTGCGGGAGGAAGCTGGCTTCGGAAATAAACACAGTTCGCGGAAAGCTCGTGTTACGCTTTTATTTTCTGCTCTTCTCGCCCCGTACAATAGAGCAAGGCTCCTTGTTAAGCCTTATTGAGCTCGATTTACTTGATTCGGGGCCGCCATAGTGAGATGCAGGCGACGGAGGAACTTTTGCTCCCCTGCTTTCAGGACGAAAGTTTCTCCCTTTCTGAAGGAACATAGGTTACAAGAGCGTTCCTCCCTTTAGGGAGAACTATAGAGACCCATTTTTTCTAAGAGTGATGGGTTGCTGGGCGGCGGCGGCGTAGGGCTTCCACTGGACGCAGTCCATGGTCGCGTGGACGTGGCCGCACCACTGGCAAGGACCGTGCCACCCTGTTGTCGCATGCCCAAAAACGCCGCATCGGTCGCAACGTGGGGTCTTGGCGCGGGTCCGATGTGGCCCTCCAGCCCACACCGACTGCACACGCGAGCACACACTGCGGTAGTAGACCATCACCCGGTGTCCCTGGATGTGGACGAAGTTGGGGACCGGCTTCGACATCTCCATCTTGACCACCCGGGTGCCGTTCCTGACGTCCGGGTGGCCTCGAAACGAGGCGTGGTTGATCACCTTTACCTTGCCGTACTGGAGGAGGACTTGCACCAGTGCCTCCTCCGACACGTTCGGGGGAGGAGGTTAGACATACACGAACAAAACTTGGGCTCCCACTGGCTCCAGGGGGACTTCCACGTTACCAAACGACAAGAACCCTCGCGCTACAAGACCTTGAGCGGCGGCCATGGTGCTGAACGCCGCCATCAACCTTGCTCCACCGTGGTGTTCCAAATACGACAGGCAATCTCCGCCGGCGACGGCTTGAATGGTGCCCATGATGGCATCCAACGGAGTGTCACCCGGAACGTTGAACGAGAAGCACTGCGCCTTCGTAGGCGTCGACATGGCGGAGGCTTCGAACCCCGGGGACCACAAATAAATCGAGGTATCTTGGCGCGCGTAAAACGGGAGAGACGCTTCACACGAACGAGCGACCGCAACCGGCTGCCGTGGCAATCGACATTTCGGTCCATTCAAATCTTCGAAGCTTCGAAAGGGTCACCCTGGATCAGTCACGCCAAGATCGCCATGGAGCGTCATCGTAGTGAAAGCGTTCCTCAATCACAATCGCCTTTAGCACTGTGTATGCAATCAACCTATCGGTCATGCTTATCTACACAGATCTCTTACAATGGTATTGTAGTTCTTGCGTTTTTCAAGAAGGGAAAATTGCTTTTTAATGCCACCAAGCACCGCGTGTCGCATGTGGTGGTAGTGGGAAGATGTGCCCTTGTTTCACCAGTGTAAGGATAACAAAATCTCGGTAACAAGAAACATCTCTCTAAAGCTACCCGTCACCATCGAACTTAGATCGGCTCCCCAAGAATGAAAAGGTCAAGAAGAAACTGCTCATCCCATGAACCAAAATGGCGGCTGCACGGGTAGCTTGGTTCTACTTTCCCAGGATTCAGTGACATTAGTGTGCGCTAGCCTAAAGAAACTGGATCCTTGGAAAGTAGAACCAAGCACACAATAGGGTCGCCATTTTGGTTCATAAAATGAACTATTTCCTCTTGACCTCTTCATTCTTGATGAGCCGACCTAAATTCGCTGGTGACGGGAAGCTTTATGGAGACGTTTCTTGTATACTGCGATTTCGTTATCCACACATGTGAAACAGGAGTACAAGTTCGTACCGCCACCACATGCGGTGTCGGTGCTTGGAGGCATCGAAAAATAAATTTCCTGTCTTGAAATACGCAAGAAGAAGAATATATTTTAAGAGATCCGTGGAGATGGGCATGATTGATAACTTGATTGCATACATAATGCCAAAGACGCTTTTATTGGCGATGAACGCCTTCAGTGCGATGATGCTCCATGGTGGACTTGGTGCTACTGCTTTAGAACGACTCTCTCGAAGCTTCGAAGATTCAAATGGATCGAAATGGGTACTGCCATGGCAACGGAGGCCGATAAGCGTTGTGAAGTTTTGGTCGTCTGTATGTTAGTATCTGTTTGTTCTTTTCTGGCTCAATTGCTCATATACAGCTGAGAGACAAGTCGCTCGTTGAGGCCGACTAACTTCAGGCTGTATAAACACACACACAGCAATTATTATTTTTTCCTACTAGCAGGCAGGAAAGACAATGGCACTACTTTCGCAGCATCCGATGCAGTGATTTCCCTACACCCCTCCCCCCCTTGTTTTTCCGAAGGCACCCCCTTAATTCACAGCGACTCCTCTATTCTCAATGCCCCCCAACCTACCCCCCCCCCCCCTATAAATTTAGACACCCCACAAATATCAATTCCTGGGAAAACCCCTGCGGCAAGGAACTGGACCGCCCTGATTGGCCGGCGCCAAGCTCAAGTGCGGCGGCGACCAATCACGGCCACCGGATTCCCCGCCGACATTTTTCGCACGTCTACACTTGCGGATTTGCATGGGCGGATCAGAGCAGGCGAAAAGGGGCTTTTGGAGCCGGGTGGCGAAATCTGCTCGTCGCTGGCGGAAAATCTTGACCAGTCCGGACCCATATCCACAAATTTCCACCAGCGACAAGTCGATTTCGTCACCCAGCTCCAAAGTCCACTTTCCGCTTGCGCTGATCCGACCGCGAATCCGCAAGTGTAAACACGCCAGAGCCCTGGGTCACGTTGCTTTGTTACCGGCGCCCGGCGGCGTCTATCAAATGGCGACCGAAGCGACCGAAGGGTAACGGGTCGTTGCGCAAGTTACCCACGGGATGGAAGCACCGTCTCGCGTGCCGGTGGTGGCAGAGAAGCCGTCAGGTCTCCTTGTGCCGTCCGTCAGCTCACAAGAGCAGGACCGTTCAAAAAAGAACGAACGAAACGTGGGCGCGCGACTACTTAGGCACGAACAGGCAAACGCAGGCACGCACGTACGCACACACTCGCACGTGCGCGTGCACACATGCGCATGCATGCGCACGCACGCACAGTTACGTTTTCACAGTCGCTCGCAGACACACACGCCACACGAAAACATACACACACACAAACATGCGCGCGTGCATTTTCGCTTTTTTTTAGATTACTGGAATATCCGATTACCACAGGAATAGTAAACCCTCCGGAATAGACCTATTGCTGTCTTACCCAGCATCAAGGAGAATGCAGGGATTGGTGTTCCACGCGCCGCACGTGCTGGCCTCAGCAGTAGTAACTTTTCCAAAGCAAAAACCTAAAACAAATGGCATCTTGCACGCGCGTTCGTCAATGCTTTCTTTTGGTTATTTACTTCGAATCATTTATACAGGAAAGGCGTGCGCGTGTGGCGCATGGAACACCAATCCCTGCATTCTCCTTGATGCTTGGGTAAGACAGCAAATGGTCTATTCGCTATCGTTGCATTTTATAACCGTCAAACAAAATGGCGGAGCCCAGGAAAACAGAGACGCGTTAGCTTCGGGACATCGCCTCGAGCTCGACAACTTGACTTGCCAAATATGGCACCAAAATTTCCGTTCTGTGAACTGGAGACCGAGCTCTCAGCGCTCGGGTGCTTCTCGGGACAATAGACACGTTTTGAACTCCAATTTAGAATCGAACGCCCAGGATTCCTAACACCTCACCTAATCGTCCGTAGATGACCCTCTTTAAAGGCTTGCCCTCAGACTGAATGTGTTGTTCTTGAAGGCTAAAAGCAAACACCAACCTGCTAGTCAACGCCACCAGGAATAATCAAAGCAAGAACTGCACCAGAATTTTGAAGTCATCGCAGTGAGATCGAGCGAAGACCCTGATTGGACGCGAGTGCCGCGTCAGTGTTCGGCTGAGCCTCGTGTCCAATCAAAGCGTCGAAGGAGGCTGAGTCATCGGGCTCGGGTCCAATTGCCGAGTTGGCGCCATCCGCTCTGTGATGGCGTTCCACGGAGGAACGGGAGGATGTTCACACACGGATCACTCTTGTCCTCCGTGGCACGAGTTGTTACTCCAATGCAGCCGCTTCTCCCAAGCACCCAGGTTGAAAGCGGCGAAGCTTGACGCGCGCACCGCTGCAAACTGGTGAAGCTTGGGACGCGAGCGCGCCGATGGCAAAGCGGTGAAGCCCGCCCTACCCTGTTCCTGTTCTGAATTTTTTGCTCTCGGAGGACCTAACAAAAGCGCCAATTCCTCAGTTTTTCATGGGCACTTGCACTGCATTTTGCGCACCTGAATAAAAGCACATATCTAAAATAAAAACAAAAACAAGAAACAAGTGAGCCTTGATACACGAGATACGAGGTGTCAGACGCCAATCGTACTTCTAGCTTTCGCCGCTTGGTGACGTCTTTATGTAAAAACGTTCACTGCTACAGTGCTATGCGTGACTTACAGAAAAAAAAATATTGTCCATTACCCCCCAGCAGAAAGAAAAAAAAAAAGAGCGATATGGCACTAAGCTTGGCGTGAGCATGTAAATGACCGTGCTAAAAGCGCGGAGGCCATTGCATCGCTCTTCTCCCACACTGTCTCCCTTTGACAGTACGGAAGAATTGTAACGAGTGATTTCAGTAATCCGTTACTGAAAAAGTAATGAGAATACATTACAAATTACATTTAAACAAAAAGTAACGGGTTAATTACAGAATTACAAGAAAAGTAATTAATTACGAGTAATCCCGATACTTGTCACGGATTACTTCAAAGTCTGGTAATACATGACATCCGTGTAGCAAACGTCATTTTTCGAATGAAGCGTTTTCCGACCCAGTCATTCGCCGCACTTAATCAGTTTTTTTTTCTTTATTAATCGCAGGAAGCTAGGAAAAAAAAAGAGCGCTGTCAATATACACACAAACTACCCCAAACACTCGTGGAGCTCACTAGAACTCTTACATTTGCTTGCTTTTTTTAAACAAACGTGCCCAGTCCGGTGCAGTGCCAGAGTCCCTGCAGGCACACGAACTGTGCCTGTGTTACTACTTCTATGAAAACAAACGCGAGCCGATTTAATGTGCGGGTTGGCAGGACGAAATTTTATTCGCGCTTTCCGTAAACTAAACAGGCACTCCACCAATTGGTCGTAGGGGACGGTGTTACACACGTCGACTTGGAGGAAACGAATAGTTTCATGTGTTATAAACAAACTTTTTTTTCAGCTGTCCTTCGGAGAATGTTTTAAACGAAAACCGCGTCCCAACAATAAATGAAAGCGTGCTCCATTGATTCTGGCGTCTTGCTCAGAAGACAATCAACAGGTCGGGCAAAGCTAAACTTCCTCGGGAGATCTCAGTTACTGTCTCTCGATCGGGAGCTTTGCGGAAAAGTATAGTTTGCTCAGGATATCATCGCATCATGCTGGCGGTATTACATACATGCCCTTGCCAGGAAAAAAACAAAACAAAAACTTGGTGATATGAAATGCGGAATGCAGAAGGTATAGGCGCTTTGCACGCGTGCCATACTACAGCCGCCATTGCTGACCTCCTTTTGTCTTACCCAGATGCCGAGGCAGTGAAGCGGGTGTTGACGAGATTCCACAAAGGCCAATGCCGGGAGTAGAACAAGGTAGAATCTAAAACGGCAATAACCTGCCCTGCTGAGGTCATGATGAAGTGAAGTAAACTTAATAAGAGGAAACAAAAATTGAAGGTCGGTCATGGCGGCGCCCAAGCATCAAGGCCAACCCCAATTACCGCTCATGTGACGTCACTGCAAGCCACGTACTAACGTTACTAGATTAGCTCAGTTGTGGAACTCCCGCGGAAGGTGATATACTCTTCACCCCTTTTAGCCCGCCTCCCGTAAAGTCCCTTTAGCCTCCCGTCGTTCGAAGCGCCAATCCATATTTTCGTTTCAAAACTGTGTGTTCCATAGAGTATAGTGAAGCGCCATCTGGACGCTGTGCTTCAAAACATATGCATTCCATAGAATACACCGCATTTACCACAGCAACCGTCCTCAGAACGGTCAAGCGTCAAACGGTGGGAGGCGAGCTTTGAGAGGAGAGAGGGTATACTGCTCGTGGGAGTAGCGCCTATGGCAGTTCCGTAATTGCGCTAATCTAGTAAACGTTGCCACGTATCGACACATTTGCGCTGCGCGCGCCCTTTGCACATTACACCCCGTTCCGCCATACGTGCAAGCGACGCAGCACGTCCGTGGCTGAAGATATACGACCTTGCGAGCTCGCGCAGTGAAAGCCTCGACCAAAGCCGCATACGCATATTATTATTAACATTTTATATTCGTTGTATGGAGGTTCAGAGATCTCCACGGTGTGTGGACAAATTGATCAGTTGAGTACTTCGGATCATCTGTTATTTTTCTTTACATACATGATGCAATCAGTGATTACTAAAGTCACATGGATCATGGAAAAGTACCACCAAGCTCCCCGCATGGTCGCCATTTTGGTCCACGGAAGAAGCAGCTTATTCTTGACTTCCTCAATCTTGGTGAGCCGATCTAAATTCCCGATGACAGTTTGCTTATAAACACATTTTTTGTATACCGATATTTGGTTATCCACATGGCGAAACAAGCGCACATCTTCGCAACCGTCACTACATGGGGCGTCAATTCTTGGCAGCATTAAAAATACTTCCCCTCTATTGAAATCCGCAAGGAGAAGAATATAACTGTAAGAGATCCGTGATGCTTAGCATGATTGATAAGTTGACTGCATACACAGTGCTAAAGACGCTTGTATTGGCGAGCAACATTTTCATTACGATGACGCTCTATAGCAGGGTGCACAACTCAAAAACGACGCGGGCCAAAAATTGTTTATAGGAAACTGCGCGGGCCGCACCTAGCGTGACACGTTACACCTTTTGCTGCAGACAGGTTTTCAATATCCGACATCATCGCACTGGTGGCCGTCTTCAGCACATCTCGCAGTGTCATGTCCGTCATAGAAGATCGAAGACGGTTCTTGTTGAGGGTCATCAGTGAGAACGTCTGCTCACGCAGACATACGTGCTCCCAAAAAGTGATGCGGCTTCACTGCGTGGTCCACAAGGTTTCCGTACTTGCTCCTGTCAAGGCTTCGAGAAGTCAGCAGCTGAGACTCACGATGCATACTCTTCAGTTCTGGCGAGCACTGGAGGTCGATGAGTTCTAGCTGCAGCAGTCGGACCTGTGTCTTCCCGGTGCGACAGAAAACGGATCGCGGAACAAATCGTAGTTATTCTTCTCACTTTCGAATGCCTTGAATCTTGCTGAACTCGGAGAGCAGGTACTCAACCTGTGGAGCGTACGTCGTGGTGCTACCGTCTTCCGATTTTCGCCGGTGGGAAAGTGCTTCTGGCAGGTTGGAAAGTGAACTATGCTTCCACCCCAAGATGCAATTTGAAGAGGCGCAGCTTTCCTTGGAACGCGAAGATCGCGCTCACTCATGTCCGAAATGAGATGGTCTTTTCCTTGGAGAGCTATGCGTTAAGCGTGTTCAGATGGCTTGGAAATATCGAGGAGGAATGCCAAATCCCACGACCATTGTTCTTCCTCCAGCTCTGTATGTGTTTCCCTTCCTCTTGCAATAAAGCGATGATGTCGCCTTCAGCGCGACGAAGCGACTCAGAACATTCCCACGGCTTAGCCAGCGAACTTCAGTGTGATACGGGATGTCCATGTGCTCACCTCCATTTCTTTTAGGTACTCTTGAAATTTCCTGTGCTTCCCGATCCCCGAGCACGTATAAAGTTGACAACCGAAGTCACGACCTCCATCACATGGTCAAACTTCATCACTTTGGCACAGAGTGCTTCCTGGTGAAGCACACAGCATATTGCTTCAGTTCTGCACCACCGAACGCCGGAAGTAACGGGACGGCTCCGTTTCTCTTTCCATATCGGCTGCGGCTCCATCGGTGCAGACACCTGCGAGTTTTTCCCACGATAGCTGAGCTTCTCGATGACGTCTTTGACCTCCTTGCTGATCTCCCTCCCGTAGTACGTCCGTGCATTGAGCTCGCTCTGCCAGCTCCTGAATCACTTCGAAGTTTTCGTTCACACCACGGATGAAAACAAGCAGCTGGGCTGTGTCTTTGATGTCTGTGCTCTCATCCAAAGCAAGAGAGTAGTAGACAAAATGACTGCAACTCCTCTCCAGCTGTTTTGATAGGTCGTCGGCAATGTCCATGCACACGTCGTTGTAATGTCATTCTTGATAGGCTCAGGTTTTGGAAAACCAACTTCTTGTCCGGGCACATCTCCTCAAAAGCAATCATAAGACATTCCTTGATGAAGTCGCCATCAGTAAACGAACGACCTGAACGAGCGATCTGTCGAGATATCTGAAGGACGCCCGCGTGGCTGCTTCCGGATGTGTCTCTTTGCTTTCGTAAAAATGCTTTGCTCAGCAAGCAATTCCGTTTTAAGTCCTCGGACTTTGTTTTCCTCTCGCGAAACCGAAAGAGCGCTGAAGTCGCGGGCATCTTGGTATTGTGTATACCTGCACTGATCTCTACTATAGGGGCTGATGGCGCTTAGCTGCTCTCCGAGTCCGGGCGCAGGTGAAGCCACCGGAAGTTCCGATGCTTGTCCCGGAAGTCGGGCGTGCGCTCGGCTTCCTAGTGCATTCAGTCGATATTTTAAATTAGCTCTTTTTGTGTCTTTGATTGGGTTTTAATACTCCTGTTCTGGATTAAATCCGAGAATGAGGCATTTGAGCTTGGGACATATTCACACTTGATCAGCTAGAATCTCAAAATGTTTACATTGAGATGGCTTCCCATGATACTTCTCGGACCTGCCTGCGCTCTTACTGCGCAACAAGCAGGCTCCGCTTGAGGGAACAGCGAAAATCCAGCGCCCTCGACGCTTTTCGAACCAGAACTCCAGAAGGGTTACAAAGCCCGCCAAGCGCTCACTTCCGGGACAAGCCGCTTACTTCCGGTGGCTTCATACCTGTTGGGCTCAATGCGCCATCCAGCCCGTTACTACCCTGTGTCGGAACACTGTGCTGGAGGACGACGATGCTGACACAGCAGCCACAGCACACAGCACGCGCGCATCACAGAACGCGTGCACTCGCAAGCTCTCCGATCTGCCGACCGGTCGCAACGGCCGGACCAGAATAAATACGAAGTATTCGGCGGTAGTCTTCTGCCTACGCGAATACAACACCAGCGACGAGACCCGTACAGAGCCAACGAAGCCTGGACAGCCACCGCAGCGCCATGCTGACCCAAGGTACCATCGAAGCCTTCACAGGCCAGTCATGGGCGTCATGGATCGAACGCTTAGGGTTCTGCTTCGAGGCTAATTCTATCACGAGCGTGGACAATAAGCGGGCACTGCTGTTCACGCTTTGCGGGCCAAAAACGTACATCGTTAGGGCTTTAGTGGCCCTCAGGACGCCGGGAGATATTGGGTTCGAGGAACTGGTGTCGATCCTTGCGACACACTCGACCATCAGGCCTCGGAGCTGTACCAGTCGCTACAAGTTCCAGCGTCGGGAACAGCTAGCTGACGAGTCAATCAACAGTTACGTCGCAACCCTGAAGCAACTGGCAGCAGACTGTAACTTCAGTATACCCTGACCTCATCGACAACGGTTGCAACAACGGCATCACAGCCATCAATGGCAGGTCAGGTCTCCAGTACAAGGGCTACGACTGGAACACCAGCGATCCCCACCTCAAGTACCTGTTCCAGACTGTGCATCCTGCCTCCCAGCCATGGGAAATCATCCACGCTGATTTTGCCAGTCCTCTGAAGGTAAAATCGTTCTTAATTGTCGTGGACGCCTACAGCAGTGGCTGGAGGTACGCCAAAATGAAGAACATACAATCAACTTCAGTAATCGAACAGTTCCGAAATTTATTCCGCAACGTTTGGACTGCCGGAGAAGGTGCTTACGGATAATGGAACATCGTTCGTATCACAAGAGACAGCCGAGTTCTTTAAGAAGAACGGAATTAAGCACAGAACAAGTGCGCCATACCATCCTGCCACCAACGGTCAGGCCGAGAGAATGGTGCAAGAAACGAAGCGTGCACTGGCCAAAGATAAAACAGGAACGCTGGCATGCAGTATCGCCCGGTTTCTCCTCAAGCAGCACACCACCGCAAGTGCTTAACTGGCAGGAAGACGCCAGCGTATCATGATGCGTTCGGTCGAGGAGTTAACAATCTGCGAAGTCACTCGCCTTGGGCCGCCTCGAAAGCGAGCAAGCGAGACGGAAGAAACAAAGGAGCGTCAATCTTGGTCTCCCGAGGAGAGCCTCGGGTGGTAGGCCAAAGACGTCTCTGTAAAAAAATTTACAGGAACACCACGGTGCGATGCCAGGAACAGTCTGACAAAGAGGATGGATCGCGTTACTTGGCTGGTCGCTGCCCGAGCAAGGTACAGTTCGACGGCTTCAAGGATACCACATTAGGCAAACGAATTGAGAAACAAGCAGAATATCTGGAGGCCTAGACCTCCTTCGAGGGATATTAGTGTGAAGCCGGCTCCGGGTCTTCCGCAGTAGACTATTGCGGTCAACAGTGAGCCGACCTAACTGGAAACGAATGCTGCAGGCCCATGAGACTGTTACTTCATCCCGACTCACGCATCGTGCCTGCATCATCGAGATCTCTACGCCCAAGACGGCTGCCTCAGCAGCATGGTGACTCTCTGCAGGGCAGAAGTGTGATACCCTGTGTTGAGACACTGTGCTGGAGGACGACGATGCTGACGCAGCAGCCACAGCACACAGCACGCGTGCACTCGCAAGCTCTTGATCTGCCGACCAGTCGCAACGGCCCGGTCCAGAATAAATACGAAGTATTCTGGCGGTAGCCCTTCCCGCCTACGTGAATACAACGAGGCCCCTGTGGTACGTCGAACGTTGTATTCTTTGAGGCCGGCGAGAGATTCTTCGACACACAAGACATAAGCACTTCGATGCGTTCTCGACGAAAAAGTACCTCCATGTCCACTCTGGCTGAATTTCCACGGCCCTCCTGGTTGATTTTTCTCTTTTGTGGTGCACTCCCTATTTCAAGCGTGGCACGACTGCATTTCTTATCTGCATACAACTGCCGTCACTGATCATGTCCCAACAGGAGGGGAGAGGGCTGTAGCCTCCGTGGAGAGAAGGGGAGGAAACGGGGATGAAGAAGGCACTAGAGGCAAGGATAGGGGAGGGACGCTGGTAGGGGTCATAACAACGCACTGGATGGCTGTACGGGCTTTTGCATGTTGTTCTTTCAGGGTCTATGTGGAGAAAAGGCCTATTTGGAACTAGAGGACGCCGGAGTCGGCACTCGGTAAAGAGGACTCTGAGAAAAAGTAGGTCAACGGGTTCGAATGCTTTCTGCCAAGTTAAGGACCGCAGTGCATTGAATGGCATGAGGCGAAGCGGTTTCATGCGCTCAGCTGGCCGCGGGCGACAGCGGGCCGCGGGCCACACAGGAAGGGTGCCCGCGGGCCGTATGTTGTGCACCCCTCGCTCTGCGACGTCCTCGGCGTGACTGGTTCAGGACGACCCTTTCGAAGATTTGAAGATTTGAGGGGACCGAGATGGTCGATTACTCGGGGTAACGTAAAGTTACGGGATCCTCGGAATGAAAAGGTTGATTCAAATCCAGGCCGCACAACGTCTTCCGGGAATTTCCGGGGAAAAGGCAGAACCTGCATGGGACGAATATGCCGGGAGTAACCGACGAGATTTATGCCCGGGCGGTTTTTGCTCGGCGCGTGGAAATCAACACAGTGGCTGCTATGTCGCGCGCAAAGTGAGAGCAAAGTTGCCGTCGAGCGGCGCTCGCCAGTTATTCGTCTCGTTACCTGGATTTCCATGGAGTTCAGCCTAAACACGGCTTCTTTTTTAATAATGGCTCATGGCCGGAACGAGCGAACGTGGTGCGTGAATCGTCCAGACCAGCTAGAGAGACAGCCAGCGCACCGGCGACGGGCGAAGAGAGGGGCGGGTTGAGCGGGAAAGGGAAAAGCGCACATTAGTCTCCACGGACGGGAGATGGAGGAAAGGCTCCTTTTATGGGATTTTCGAGTGGCTACGAAGGGGAGAATATAACAAAAGCAACTGCTTCTTAGCTCATTTTCCATGTAGGACTAGGTTCCGAGAAGGGACAAGCGCACCCCCCCCCTCCCATCGCGCTCCCACGCAAGGTTTGCGAGAAGAGCGACTGGACCACCTTCTCCTCATTGGCTAGTTCGAAATATCCAGTCGTTCTCTGGTCCAGGTCCGTGTGCGTCTGAGTCCATTGTATTAGACTTTCAGTACCGGGCACTGGACAATGGTGTGACAATAAGTTTACCCTCTCTCTCTTCAGTCCCGGCTCCGGGCGCAGGACATACGTCACCGTTGACGTTACAGGCGACGTCACTTCCGCCTTTCGCATTATTGCGGGCGACGTTTTGCGGGCTGGCTTGAACTTTGGACCATGGGCGGTCCAAACTAACCCGCAAAACGTCGTCCGGAACAAACCGTAAACGGAGCACGCTTTTACAATTTTCGTTTTATAACTTTCGCTGGCCGGAACGTAGGATATGTGTAGTATGCGTGTGGATGCCCGTCAGCTAGTGCACCTGCAACCGGGCAGAGGGAGGGGTTGAGTGCGAAAGGGAAAACGCATATTAGCCTCCACGGACGGGAGAGTGAGAAAAGACTCCCTTTGTGAGATGTTTGAGTGACTTCAAGGGCGAGAATAAAACAAAAGCAACTGCTTATTAAGCCTCTCTTTGTCTAGCGGGTTCCCTAAGAAACAATAAGCGCAACCCCCCACCCTTCTCTCCCACCCCAACCCACCCTGCTCCCGCGCAAGGCTTGCAACGAGGGCGAGGAGGGTGGACCGCCTTTCCCTGATTGGCTACTGCGAAAATACGGTCTCCTCCAGCTCCAGAAGAGTTCAATAGGGAGTTTTGGTAGATGTGCTTCACCTCTCACTAGCCCCCGCTACGAAGAAACCGCCACTGCGCCTGCGCGCCGATGGCCTTGGCTGTGGAGTTCCGGGTAGCGGAGGGCTTAGCGGAGGGGAAACACGGTCTCACTAAACTCGTTATTACTCTTCAACTTTCAGTCCGGTGTCCAGATGCAGAAAAGCATCACTGCTGATGGAGATCACAGGCGACGTCACTTCCGGCTCCCGAAGCTCCCACGCGACTGTGTTTGCTGGCTGATTTGGACCGCCCTGTAGCGCCATTGCCTGCCATGCCTGCCAACAGGACACAACAGAATACTGACATACGGACTGACCAAAAGACTTGCAAGGAAATTGGCTGATCGTTTTCTACTGCCATGGCAATCGCCAGCTGCTCCAAGGTCCCCGCTATGGAGCGTTATCATACTGAAAGCGTTCACTTAGCAAATATAAGCGTCTTTCTTCACTATGCATGCAATCAAATAGTCAATCATGCCGATCTCCACAGATCCCATACAATAAGATTGGTCTCCTTGCGTATTTCAGGACATGAAAATTATTTTTCAGTGCCGCCAAGCGTGACGCCGCATGTGATAGCAGGGCGAGATGTGCGTTTGTTTCGCCGGTGTTATAAATCTCTGTATAAAAAAAAAAGTATTTTTAAAGACTTTTCTGACCTCACATTTCGGTCGACTCACCGAACATAGATGTCAAGGAGAAACTGCTCATTCAATGAACCAAAATGGCGACCATATACGGGGAGCTTGGCGCTACTTTACCAAGATCCATGGACTTTATGGCAACGGAGTTCGATCAGCCAATCGCCTCGTGAGAGTTTTAGTCGTACCTATGTTAGGATCTCGTTTGTGTCCGCTAAAGGCGGGAAGGCAATGACGCTACCTTTCCAGGACCCCGAGACTATAATGATTACAAGACCGTGCACACCGCTACGATGCTCATCACGGGCATTGAAGGGATCGTGCGGACCTAAGTATGATCCTTGAGTTCTGCTGCGTGGACTATATCTCCACACGCTTTAACCTGTGGAGGGTCACAAAGTGTTTATTCAGACACACTTTATAACCTATCTCATAAGTTGCGTGCAGCGCACTGCTCCGGCGCTAGAGCATATCTACGAAAAAGTGCATTGCTGGTGTGCACGAGCATTCCCACAAGGGAGGCGACTTCTAAAGCCTAACCTTTCGCTCCCGTGGCTCCCAAAAGCTTCCACATAATTCTGGTTAGCGTGTCTATGTCAGAATAAACTACTCCGTTAATCAGTCTTATCTCGACCACGACACCCAAAACTACAATAAATAAAACGGTGCAAAAAAAAGACGCAAATGTTAGAAGACGTAGACGAACACAGTGCTGACTTATTAACTGTCATTTTCTTTCACTACAAACAAAAATGCAACAAAAACATCGCAATACATTTTGTTGTGCGAAAAATAAAACGACAGTCGATAGCCAGCGCTGTGTTTGTGTATGCTTCTACTTGTCTTTGTATCCTTTTCTTATTCTTGTTCTTAATTTTGGTTTATGCACCGACTTGCCCATTCTAGACATCTTGATAATCTGGGGTCTTTCAAATATGAATCTAGTGGTCGTAGCTTCACAACTACAGGACTGGAACTCAAATTCCCGGCCAGATTCACAAAGATTGTCTTATCTTAAGACACTTTTTTCTAAGAAGTTCGTAACTCAAGAAGTTCTTAAAGATGTGCCGGAATACTGTATCCCTCAGAAGGGGTTCTTACGAATGACTTACGAACGGACGGACTACAACAAAACAAACTGAGGCAAGAAGAGAAATTTCCGGATGTCTCGCGACGCTCACAACCAACGAGAGCTGCAAGAGCGAAGCCTTTCAATGATGACGACAGGAGACGCCATGCACGCATGGTGTGACAGGTCACGTGACAGGTCATGGTGTAGTGACACCGCGAACGATGACTACGCAGCCAGAGGGTAAAAAACAGCGGATGCCGAACGTCACAGAATTGGAAACGTTAGTCGACGAATACAAGACACGTATACGATCACGATAGACGCGAAGGAGGTGGTCCGCATGACTTCGCCAAGCAGTGGGCTTGGCTGCAAATTACTAAAGATTTGTATGCCGTTTCCGGAATAAGACGAGACGTCGCCGACGTGAAGAAGAGATGAGCCGACTATGAGAGCATCCACAAGAAGCGAAATTTGAGCTTCCTTACAGTTCGCGAAGTAAGTTCTTGCGACATGCGTCGTACCACGGTCGTACTTCCACTGCGCTACACTGTCTGCGCTAACGCAGGCGCCTTTCACTTCGAAGGGGTTTACTGCTTAAGTTAGTGCCTCAAATGAGCACTTCCTACAACGCTAGTAGCTTTTGTGACAGCCCTCTGATCGTTAGAGAGACGCAGCAGAAACCGACCATCTCTAACAGTGCCGCGCTGTGTCATAGCCTCCTATATACTGCCAAAGCCTGGCAGATCGCCACGAGAAGCGGCCACCGAAATGGAAAAGGTGGAGCGGCAGACAACGGATGAGAGGAGAGCCACGTGACTGGCGCCCTGCTGCGGCGAGACGCCGAAATACACTTCTCCCAAGCGAACAAGTGTGTTTCGGGTCATCGCCGCTGCAAAGCTGCGCGCTGACGTCCAGGTTCCCTGAGAAATGGCTCTTCGATGCTCTGCGCCACCAGATCCTCGCGCTCCAAATCAGCGGCCGGGCACTCTGTGGCTCCGTCGTCGTACTGACAGGCTTTGTGATTATAAAGGAGGTTATGGCTGCGCACATAAGGAGCGCAAAATGTTTGGCGTGAATGCCAACTCGACGAGCAAGAGAACTTTATTCCTTCAACTTAGTGCGGCCAACCATTGCAGAAGGTTGTCGGCCAGCAACGAAGGACATCAGCCCAAGCGTGTAATAAGGTAGATCGGCAATCACTTTAAGTTTGCTCGTATCGGGTAGTGCCAGACACGAAAAATGACCGCGCAGTTCGAAAAATATCTTTCATACATTCTACCAACTTGCCCAAGCTTCAGTCTTAGCAACCTTGATACCCACATTCGAACGCATAAACAATGTGATGGTAGCCTTCACTACGCGAACGAAATTCGAAAATGGGCGATATTGTTTGAATTGGCATTGCAGTGAAATCGGTTGGAAGTTATTGCCAGTCCCTGTCATATGTGTTTTCTTTGCGCCCTTGTCCGTGCTATTTATTTAGTTTTCAGTATGAACCAACAAGAATAATGAAGAGTCGTGAATAACCGATCATTCGCGCAAACTGCATACCACTTGGACCCGCTACGTGATACTAACACGACTTACAGGTGCGTCCCTCAAGCGCAGCCAGAGTGCCACCGGAGCGCGTCTTCGGGCAGCGAATGCGACCAAGCTGTCGGTCGGTGAAGCGCTGGTGCGCATCGCAGAGCCGCTGCACAGTGGGCCTCGGCAGCCGGTATACGCTCAAGGTGGTGATCGGCTATCGCATTAGCGTCCGACGCGTCCGGAATACGCGCTGCTGCCGCAAACCTTTTATAGCATCGCGTTGCTGCTCGCTCAATCCCGAGCGCGACGTAGGCAGCCATTTTGGTCGAATGGTTGCGATAAAGTTCGTGAGTGCATTTGAACCCCTGTCCTAGGATTGTGTTTTAACTTACGTGAAAATTCAGAACATTTGGCTTCAGGAATACAGGAAAGAGCGTAACTTTTGCGTAAGTTATATTTACGAACTTTTCTTGTCGTAAGATAGTTCTAAGAATCCGGCCTGGAAGTCCTTCCCTTCATGACGTTAATCCACAGTCAATCTCGCGGCTCTGTGACAGCGTGTCTTCTTCTAGCTGTCACGGAGACATGAAACCTGCACCGGGTCATCAGTGCTAATTATTAGGTGCTGAATTTTGATAATACATGGTAGCGCTAGAAGACAAAAAAAAGTAGAGAACTGGACTCTACGGGCTAACATTTAACGTTTTGTTTGCTGGAAAAGACGAAACTATTTATATTGTGCATTCAACCAATCCGGTACATCGCCACCACTTCCATAAACACGATTTCTTCACTTACAAATCAATAGAGGCCACGCGAAAAGAATCGAAATGTACGTGAACACAAGCTAAATGTAAACAACTATCGGAATGGCCATTTTTCTGTTCATTGTCGCGACCGGGGCTGCGCTTCCTTGCTCACCATGTGTACTGTTCCAGCCAGACACAAGAATAATACCGTAAAGGAGAGTATTGAAGCTGACGCCATGAATAAAATCCGGCGCCACATGTGTCAGCGTAGCCGCAAAGGAACTTGCAGATAAAGAAATCGCGTTCTTGTAAGAGGTGGTGAGGTACTGTATTGGCTGAGAGTGGAGCAATGGCACAATGTACTTAGTCTCGTCTTTTCCCGCGAATCAACAGTTGAAAGTTAACGCACAAACAGTAGTGCCCAGTTCTCCTCCTTTTGTCCTTGTCTTCGAAAACCACCATGTAGTCTTAAATGCATCAGTTGGCCGTAACTTCACAACTGCAAGAGTGTGACTTAAACTCCCGATGTCCGAATTTGCCAGGAAGTCACTTCATGACGTGCATCCGCAGTCAATCTCGCGATTCTGCGTCTGCCTGTCCTCTGAACGCGACGAGTTTGATGACTCGGGGCGATCGACGAGGAAGCTTACTGTCAGGACGCAGTAGGTGGCAAGAAGAGGCTTCAAGCATTGATGTCTCAGGAAGTCTCACTTATGTCGCAGGCCTTCCTCGATTGTGAGCGCTCGCCGAGATTGACACGACCCGCGTCGACTAAGAACGGAAAGGGCCTTCGCTGTCGTGCTCAAGGTTAGCCTTTTGCGTGGAGCTCGAAACGCAGGGAAAGGCGTGGACCATGCAATGACGTCATAGGAGCGGCCATCTTGGCCAGGGAAGGATTAGGGGGGGGGGCACATGAACGCTCACGAAATAGCAAGTTTTCGAAGTTTCTTTCATTTAAATCACTCCCTTTTCCTGTAAACTTCGGCCACGACCACACTGGCATACAAAAGAAAGTCTAGGTGGCGCAAGCTACCGCCCGTTACAAAAGGTATAGCCATTAACTTCCATCCATCCATCCATCCATCGTCTGCAGACACTGTCTGAGTCGTGTTTCTTTATTGTGCGAAGGTCACAATGGGCATACAAAAAACTGTCTGCGTTCGAAGCATACGTATGAAGAAAAACATGCTTCGACCATGTGTGAGCAATTATTTGCGGACTCCGCGGATATTGCCGCGCGCGCAGCTGACCAAGTGCAGCGGTTATCGCGCCTGCCTCCCACGCGAAAGGCCAGGGTTCGATTCCTGGGAGCGACGTCTATTTTGTTTATTCCTGCAATTTAGTGTTCTGGAAAATTCGAGAATCCTGTGTTCTGGAAAATTCGAGGTCCGAATGTTCTACGCGTCGAACCTTCTACGCCGATTATTCCAGAAGCCCACGCGTGTATGTACTATCGCGGACAATATGAGCTGAAACAGCGCTCCGGCAGGCGCACGTAAGGCCCCAGGCGCACGGTACTACCTGCGCCGCCTGTCGCCTTGCTCGGCACACACGGCGTACCCTGAGGCTGAGATAAATTAACACTTGCGCTCGCTGCGCCACTGCGCTCGTCCGGCCGTCTGCAAGCGAGACGGCGGGTGCGACAGCGGGCATGTGTGGTAGGGCGGTGGGGGGAACAAAAGATTACACTTGTCGTCGCTCTTTCGGAATCGTTGAACTTTACTCTATCGCGCAGAATCCCATACAAAAACGCGGACTGGTGAAAAAAAATATTAAAGTATGTTAAATTTCAGCTGCGATTATCGTTTTTGAAAGTCACATCAGAAGACGTTCCAGGTTGTTCTTGTTTGATTATAGGGGCATGCACAAAGTAGGACATCGTAAAATATAGGCCAAAATCTGTATGCCGGATTTAGTCTGGCTCCAATGTATTAACTTTTTTTTTCTTTTTCATTGATCACAAATGTTTAAAAAAACGGGAAGCATACATGTTACTGAGAAGGTTTTGTAACCTTGGGTGGTATGAAAAAGTTCAAAAATATCATTTCTTTATTACTGGGCCCACGTGTTTGTTTGAAACAAAACAAGTTGCTTGCAAGATTTCTTGAACAAAAATACTGGCAAGACCAGTATTTTTGTTCACAAATTCCTAGTCTTAATAAAGTGGGACAAACAGTCATATATTTGCCCGGAGGAGGAGATTGAAACATAATCGATGAAATATTTGCACAGGATAATGTCAGACACAAAAGATTAATAGTCGGCGTGGAAGTTCAACTACACTATATATAAGAAGATCGGGATCAAGGAGGCACCACGCAAAAGTATGCGTGGTTAACGGCGTCAAACAGTATACGTCGGAACCGTAGCATCAAGCTTTGTTCCAATCGGCAGAAGTCCGGTTCAGGGGGTCCTGAGGCGCAGTAAAACTTACAAAATAATTTAATACCGCATCATTCTCCCCTGACCCGCGACCACGGCTCTCATCCTGTCTGGAAAGAAATCATAGAGCGCGGCCACGAAATCTGGCTCAGCCCGAAGACACTCCCATTTACCTCTCATTGCTTCCCACAATTTGTGGGCAGTGGCGCGGTGGAGGGGCTCCGTGACATGGCTACTTTGATGCGCCTTCAAATGTTTTCGATGATATTAATATCGGCTCCTTTTGGGGGCCAAGGCAGCTTCGTCAGGCAGCGCTCCTCGGGGAGATACGAGCGTGACAACGCATTTTCCACTTCGGCGCTTTCTTCAAATGCACTTGAAATGCACGTTAGCTGACAACGTGAGCATTGGGCTACACGGCACACGCATCGTGATGGTGGTTCCGTCGACCAATATTTTCGCTAGCAGACGGCCGGAAGAGCGCAGCGGCGCAGTGAGCGCAAATGAGAATCTATCTCGGCCCCAGGGTGCGCCGTATTTAGGGAGCGTTGCAACAGGCGGCGCAGGTAGCACCGTGCACAGGCCGGAGCGCTGTTTCAGCTCATATTGTCCGCGATAGTACATAAGGGGTTTCGCGTGGCGAGCCAAAGTCAGCTTCGCCCCAGCGTTGGACTCCTGCTGTCACGCCGACTTCGACGCCCTCGACGCTCTGCTTTGTTCTGTTCCCTTTTTATTTTTGGGCACAAGTTCGCCCCATTAAACGTTTAGTTTCTTCAGTTATTATCGCCTTATCACTTGTCATTCGTGACAATATATCCGTCATCGCGTCCGCAGCGACCACAGAGTCTTTTGTACGACGTAGTATGAGCAGTATGACTCGCGGTGCATGCGCGGGCACTGAACGGGGGGAGGGATGTATACATGCGCCGTTCTCCTTGCCTTATGACGCGCATGCGGAGGTCGATGGGACGACGCGCTCACTGGATGTGCCGCAGTCTATACTTCGTAATGCCTCACAAGATAAAGGAGCAGACTATAAGGAGCTGAACAGAAGCGGCAGCGTGCTGAGTGTGGCCGTATATGCACGTATAATATACATTTGGCCAAAGTACCCAACTGCCGAGGTGAATCCTTGGAATTTATACATGGCAAAAACACGTGACATCATCGCCCCGTGCTGGTGGCGATTTTGGGCGATAAAACCGTTTCCAAATTGCGCGCCAGCTATAGTATCTGTTGCGACAGGCACGTAGCCAGGATTTTGTTTCGGGGGGGGGGGGGGGGGGCAACCATGACAAAATCCTGTATGAGGGGAGGGGGAGAGGAGGTCCCAGCAAAATGGAAGATTTCGGGGGGGGCCGGCCCCATGGGCCTCCCCCTGGATACGTGCCTGTGTTGCGAGGATTATCCGAGTAACGCCGTTGTTTGGGCACGTCCTCTGAGCGTGTAGATTGGACACGACGGGCGCGTCAGCGTTCGGCGAGGACTGGGATCCAACCAGACGCTTCTGTGTCCAAGAAATGGCGGCCGCCAATGTTTCTTGATGGATTTTTGAAAAGGGATCTCTTGTTCTTCTTGCCGAAAAAAGACAAAAAAACAACAAGCCGACATATTGGGTGGTGCAGGCTGCAGAAAGTATGCGCTCAGCAACCACAATTATCGCCTCGTTTGGCTTCAGTGCCAGCCTATTTATAGGCACACGTGCTGCACGTGCTCGCCTTACCTCTATAAACGATTTGAAGTAAATGGCCAGACTGGAGACCCGTCTCACGGAGGAGCGTTTGCTTACGTTTTCTATACGTAAGTCCCGTTCAAGGCTGGTTCACACTAGTTCACAGCCCCGTTTTATCACGTTACGTTACGTTACGAAACCTTACGTACAACTCGCCGGGACATCTGTGCTTCATATTAAGTATGACTATCAGTTCAAAGAGAAAACCTGGCACGCGACATTCAAGGCACGAATATTTCGGCGACTTTCACGTAACGTAAGAAAGCAAAAGAAAAGGTGTAATGTGAACCAGCCTTAAGTCCCGTTCAAGGCTGGTTCACATAACCCCTTTTTCTACTTACGTTACGTTACGTTACGTTAGCGTTACGTTGTGGGTCGCCTGTCAATACCGCCCGATCAGGCCGAGTTCCCTTCGCCCCAAGGAAGTTACACGAGGGAGCGCTGTCATTAAGAACGGTTTAATTGGTACTCATGGGCTCGCTGTGGTCCGGGTCTTTCCTGGGCTCGCTGAGGTGCGGGACTTTCCTGGGCTCGTGAGGTCCCGCTCTTTGTGGACTCCTGAGCACCGTCTTTTACGTTGGTTTGTGCCCTTCGAACTGTCTGTCCTCGCGCCCACCGCGAGCCTCTCCTTTTTCTTCTTTTTCGACGCTCACGGCGCCGTCCATCCACGTGCAGTGTGGCTCATTTCCCCCCCAACGTTACTGCAACTTACGCCTGCTTACGCCACAACGTCGCCGGGACATGTTTGCTTCATATTAAGCGGGGCTACCAGTTTAAAAGACACTGACACCCCCCCCCCCCCAAAAGAAAAAAAATTGTTTTCCTTTTTTTGTCAGGCGATTTATTATGGTGTCGGAATACTACCCAATTAATATTTTGCCACAGAGTCAGGTATATTTTTAATAAAGCCAGAAAGCGCAACTGCTCGAACCCGAAACCGAAACTCCCGCACCTCACGAAGAACTGGAGAGGAGAGAGTGAGTGGCGGAAGTCAAGTGGCTACACCCGACCGTGCGGTTTTTTTTCTCCGCACGTAGCAGACGACATGCGTTCGTTCGCCGTGCGATTCCTTTGCAGTTATGTTTGTTCCGCTCGCTGTTCTGTCCTTCAAGATGAGTTGTTTTGGACATTTAAGGCTGCGGTCCCACGGCAGCCATCTTGAACAAGGCGTTAGTTCAACCAATAGATGGCGACACGCACCCGTGGGGTGGCCGAAACATTGGTTCACGGTGGGATGGCTCGAGCACCATCACGTTCCCCTCGTGGCCTTGCTCGCGCCGCTGACAGCTGTGCTCAGCTGGCTCAAGTAGCGTGGCCCGGCAAACGGATGTATGCGAGAATGTCAGGCTGGGTATAAATTGTTCTCTGATATTGGGAGATGCGGTTCGGCGGTTGTCACAGGCTTTCGCAAGAAATCTTACCAAGAAGGAATCAATAGACCGATCTCACCAAGCGTTCGACGCATGCGCGAGGCAGCCATAACTTTAGTTCACAGGAGGCAATCGGCAGTGCACGAGACTGTTCGTGCCCTGAACGCGCAGAGCTCCAGCGAGGTTGTCGCACGCTCAGAAAGACTAAAGTTCCCTCGATGCATTGCGGCAGCGGTGGCGTAGTCAAACTGGCTGGTGAGATCGGTCTATTGTTGATTGACGTGTCAATATTCTTTCAATGAAAACTTCTTCTGCAGGAATGCACGCTCAGTAGACTCAATCTTTCAAGACACCAATGGAAGCGGACGTCAAGTAAACTTCTTCGCAATTTACGGTACTTACCTCACCATTATGATGACGACAAAAAAGTGACATAACGAAATATTGTGTTTCACGGGATCCGGAAGATTTTGTAAAGGTTGTTACATTATAATTCCCAGAAAACAAACGCCGTTGCAATATTTTCGAAGTACCGACACATATAATGTTGTAAGTATACAGCTTAGGAGGAGTATGATGAAAACCATCAGAATAAATAGGAAGACGTTTATTTGCAATGAAGACGCTATGAATGAACGGCGTTTAGCGACGGCAAGTTATGAGCGTATGGGAATTTATAAGTTCACGTGATTGCTAACTATGGACATGCGGACAATAACGACCTGTTTTGTCGGGAGATGGAGTAGCGGTGATGACCTGATATCGGACGACTCGTGGCGAGACAAACAAGCAAGTTTCTTCTCAGCGAATGGTAAGCGTCCAGTGTCAAGCACAGCACGTGGCTAACGACGTTGTCGACGTTTCGAACACTTACCGCTTTCGACAAAAGTGCTGGCACCTGGGCTAACTTTGTGGAAAGAGTCGAAGGCTTCCTCGAGTCCAGCGCCATCATTAACTGTAACTGAAAACGATCCACTATTCAGACTGTGGGTGGCGAAACGTATCCGCATCTGCGGAGGCAGGGTCGATGCGTACTCTAAGTGGTTGGAAGTTTACACGATGCCTGCCACGACGTACAAACGCGTCATTGACGTTCTACGCTCTCTTTTCCCTACTTTTGCCCTACCGAAAATACTTTTCTCTGATAACGCGCCAAATCTTGCTTCAAATAAAATAAACAAATCCCCCCCCCCAAAAAAAAAACGAAAAAAAAACGGCATCAGGCATCACATTAGTGCACCATACCATCCTGCAACTAACGGGCAAGCAGAACAGATGGTGTGCGAAACGAAGAAAGCCCTCTTGAAGCTTACGGAAGAAGCAGTTCAGTGAAGAATCGTCAGGTTCTTGTTCCAGCAGCACGCGACGGTCTCATCTTACACGGTAAAAACACCCACCGAAGTTAATGTTCGGCGGACGAAGAGCCACACCCCTCGATCTCATGATACTATGGCGATGAATGAAGATCGAGAGATTCCCAGATCGGGAGTAATGGCAGATTATTCGGTCGGACAACTCGTCTACGTGAGGAATTTCAGCGGAAGTCGGGCCTTCCATGTAAAACTTGAGTAAAAAGGCTCTATGTTGGTTGACAAGAAGGTGTCATCCCTCTGAATACGTTGGATATCAATGCCCTTGAGTGTAAATATAACGAAATCACAAAACTCTCTTTGTGTATTGTGTAACTGCCCTTGTATTTGGTAGTAGAGGCTATGGTGGTGATTTGGACCTTTCACACCAGGCTCCTTTTTCTTATTTTTCGCCTCATACTCCTTTGCGGTTTCAGTAGGCTTCAAGAATCTTTTGGAACGGGGACACTTTACGTCAACGAGGCCATTTGTTCCAAGTAGTCAATCAGGGAATGCTGCTAGAAATCCGTCCTTCATATTAACGAATGCCGCACTTCTGCACATTGCAGTTTTCCTGTTCCACGTACAGTTGTAAAGCAGCATCCTCATTGATTCTACCATATTCTGTTGCGGGTGAAGAAAGGTATTTGGGTACACGATACTTGAAACAAGTCTGGGACTATACGTTGTGGTTCGACACCCACTAATATCGTCGTCCTTATAGAGCCTCATCATTTAATCATTACCTCGTCACCTCATATTGCTCTTCATCAACAGTAAGTACAATAGGCTACCGCCATATTACAATCCAAGAATTGAAAAATTGAGTCGTTCAATCCTTCAATATGTTTATTATTTATATAATGTTATTACGTTACATTACCTCGAGACGATCGACGTCCATCGTCGATCTTCAAATACTTATATAAGGAGGGGGGGGGGGCGATCGGTGGCCGAATGCATGTCTATACTCCGTTTCACCTTATGTTGTACCGCAAAGAATGCTAGAAGCGCGAGCTCATAGCATTGACAGCTGGCCTTAATGCACGAGAGCTTGTGCCGCCGAGATGTGCCCTAGAGCAAGGAGCTCGCGCTTGTAGCCTTTCCTGCGGTACATCATAAGCTGAAACAGAGTATAGCGCACACCAGCTCGGAGCACGTGGAGCGAAAGCTCGCGCTGCAGAACCCACCCCGCCCCTGCCCGTTTCGATCTGGAAGAGCATCATACCGGCGTGCGGTCGTGTATCATTACTGCGTGGTGCACGTTAAAGACCCCAGGTTTGCGGTTGTACCGCACTGGCTAAATTGCTCATCTACACCTGAGACACCAGACGCCCACTAAGGCAGACTAACTTCCGGCTGTATAAACATACACACAACAATTTGCAATTAGACGCACAATCACAAAGAACACAGCGTGCCGCCTCTTTTCTTTGGACCGTCTTTTTTTAACCAGCACAAGCTCGCATGTTTTCTCTTTTGAGACGGTTAGAACTAACGTTGATTAGAACAGTCGCACATAAAACCCTGCGTTTCTCCTACCCGGCCGCTTCCTCCTCTCATTGTGTGTAGGTGGTTAAAACTGAATAAGCTATAATAATGGTGTATTATTCATATTTAGTTTCAGTTTCAGTCAGGGGAAAGAAGGTTCGCGGGAAGTAGGGCCAATAAATGACATCTTGTAAACCCTGAGATGGGGAACGATAAAAAAACGGACAAACACAACAAAATCTCAAACGCAGCTGAATTTTATTGATATGAGCATACCAATAAATAGACTTTCAGACAAAAGGAAAAGAGAAAGAGCAAAAGAACTCAAAAGATAAAACAAGACGGCCAACACGTTCATCCCAGACAGCCTGAGCAACTCCCCGGCTCCAACACTTTCGGAAAAGGGAGCCGACCACCCGAAAAACAACAACCCCAAGGTCAACACACATGGCGACCTCCGAACCGCTAAAGCCTAATCCCCATTTCCTACTCCAAGCAAACGCTTCTCGGTCCCCCCCCCCCCCCCACCTTCTCAAGGTTTACAAAGCCCCCATCATACAAGCAAGAACTCTTTCAGCTGCGCTTAGAGTATCGGCACTCTCTTCCCCGACAGTGTTGTGGGCGCCGCCATTTTGGTGCTTGTGCAGAGCAGGCGCAACTGCCGATCGTCATGATTCAAAATTGCGACTTCCTCAGCATTAGATTCGGTGTTAGGAAGCTCATGTAATATTGCTTTGCTTTGTCGCAAACTGTTTAAAGTGGAGGACGGAAAAGCGTTTCTTGTGATTTCAGATACAGCTTCAAATAACTGGCAACCATGATTTTAAGCCACAATGTCGTTACTCTGAAGCGTAGCTTATTTAATGACACTATTCATGACCTTGTTCAAGAAGCTTGTAATACCTGGAGGGGCCATGACGTGAGCCCCGTGGATTCCGCAAGCCACTACCTTTTGACACCTGCCTTTTCCTCATTGTTCCCGCTACTGCCAGTAAATTAGCTACGCTTCAGAGTAACGACACTTGGCCATATTGTGGCTTAAAATCATGGTTGCCAGTTATCTGAAGCTTTATCTGAAATCACAAGAAACGCTTTTCCGTCCTCCACTTTAAACAGTTTGCGACAAAGCAAAGCAATATTACATGGAGCTTCCTAACACCGAATCTAATGCTGAGGAAGTCGCACTTTTGAATCATGACGATCGGCAGTTGCGGTTGCGCCTGCTCTACACAAGCACCAAAATGGTGGCGCCCACAGCACTGTCGGGGAAGAGGGTGCCAATACTCTAAGCGAAGCTCATTTATTGGCTCTTGTTCCCTCGAAACTCCTTTCCCTGACTGAAACTGAAAATAAATATGAATAATACACCATTATAATAGCTTATTTAGTTATAACCAACTACACATAATGAGAGGAGGAAGCGGCCGGGTAGGAAAACGCGGGTTTTATGTGCGACCGTTCTAACCGTCTCAAAGAGAGAACGCGCGACCTTGCGCTGGTTTAAAAAAGACGTTCCAAACAAAAGAGGCGGCATGCTGTGTTCTTTGTGATTGTGCGTTCTAATTGAAAATTGCTGTGTGTATGTTTATGCAGCCGGAAGTTAGTCTGCCTTAGTGGGCGTCTGATGTCTCAGCTGTAGATGAGCAATTTAGCTAGTGCGGTACAACCGCAACCCTGGGGTCTTTAACGTGCACCACGCCAGTAGTGATACACAGACCGCACGGATTGAGCCACAAGCATCCCACGCCGCATCAGGTCACGAGGGCTCCCCTGTCACAACCCAACCAGAAGATCTGGACCTCGATGAACTGAAAGAGGCAAGTAGGACAGCTCGGAAACAACGACGGCATCGCTGCTGCCAGAAGAGGCTTACCCTCTTCCATCCAATTACTCAAGGTGGGGGAGGGTATGCAGCCGACGCATCGCCACCAACACAGTCTCTAACACCTGTGCTGAGAAGGAAATTTTGTAGGTCACACGAAGAAGACGACCCTGGTCCCGACTTCAACTGCAAGACTTGCAAAACCCCGGCTACTTGTAAAAAGCAAACAAACAACTAAGACAAGACGCACTCCTCAGCATTCCGGAAGATGCACGACCTCAAACATACGAAGAGTGGGTAACCCCTCTGAAAGAAAATGCAAAGAGGATCAAGATCCTCGGACTCTTTACTCACCTACCTTAAGGCAGTGAACTTCCCACACCTCTATCTAACCCCCCTTTCCTCCTCACACCCTTCATCTCTCCTAATCATCCTGTCACACCGAGATGACTTCAGTCAAGAGGTGTGGCGGACCTCAATCATTTTAATAAGCGTTTTATGATCTGATCCGACCGCACGCCGACTGACGATGCTCTTCCAGATCGAAACGGGCAGGGAGCGGGTGGGTTCTGCAGCGTGAAGGCCGGTTCAGACACTTGCGTTTGAGTGCGTTTGACTGCGTTGCGTCGAGAACCGAAAGCGAGTCACCGGCACATCTGTGCTTCATATGAAGCGTGGAATCAATTCAAGGAATCATCTTGGCACGCGATATAAGCAGCAGGGATGTTCTGGTTTCCGCAGCCGCAACGCAGTCAAACGCAGTCAAACGCAACTGTGTGAACCAGGCTTTAGCTTTCGCTCCACGTGCTCCGAGCTAGTGTGCGCTAGACCATGCACTCGGCCACCGATCCCCCCCCCCCCCCTTGTGCGTCTAATTTATGTACAGGTATAAGTATTTAGAAGATCGACGATGGGCGTCGATCGTCTTGAGGTAATGTACGTAATAACATTATATAAATAATAAACACATTGAAGGACTGAACGACTCAATTTTTCAATTCATGGATTGATAATATGGCGGTAGCCTATTGTGCTTACTGTTGATGAAGAGCAATATGAGGTCACGAGGTAATGATTAAATGATGAGGCTCTATAAGGACGACGACATTAGTGGGTGTCGAACCACAACGTACAGTGCCAGACTTGTTTCAAGTATCGTGTACCCAAAGACCTTTCTTCACCCGCAACAGAATATGGTAGAATCAATGAGGATGCTGCTTTACAACTGTGCGTAAAACAGGAAAACTGCACTGTGCAGAAGTGCGGCTTATTCCGTTAATATGAGGGACGGATTTCTAGCTGCATTCCCTGATTGACTACTTGGAACAAATGGCCTCGTTGACGTAAAGTGTCCCCGTTCTAAAAGATTCTTGGAGCCTACTGAAACCCCAAAGGAGTATGAGGCGAGAAAAATAAAAAGGAGCCTCGTGTGAAAGGTCCAAATCACCATCATAGCTCCTACTACCAAATACAAGGGCAGTTACACAATACAAAAAAGAGTTTTGTGATTTCGTTATGACACCTTCTGGTCAACCAACATAGAGCCTTTTCTACTCAAGTTTTACATGAAAGGCCCGACTTCCGCTGAAATTCCTCACGTAGACGAGTTGTCCGACCGAATAAACCGCCATTACTCCCGATCTGGGAATCTCTCGATCTTCGTTCGTAGGCCATAGTATCATGAGATCGAGGGTTGTGGCTCTTTGTCCACCGAACATTGCTTCGGCGGTGTGTTTTACACGTAAGATGAGACCGTCGCGTGCTGCTGGAACAAGAACCTGGGGATTCTTCATACTGAACTGCTTCTTCCTGCAAGCTTCAAAGAGGGCTTTTCGTTCGCGTCTCGCACACCATCTGTTCCTGGGCTGCCGTTGGTTGCGGGAGTGTGCATGCATCTGTCGTGAATCGCCTGAGTTCTGGAGTCACGTTGACAGCGTTTGACTGAACACGGCAACGGACAGCGGACATCCTGACTGCTGCTTCTATCGCATGCTGGAAAGATTCGCCTGAACTGGGATTCCACGCCTATACGAAGCACAGATGTGCTGGTGACTCGCTTTCGGTTCTCGCCGCAGCACGCACGCTCAAACGCAAGTGTCTGAACCGGCCTTGATGCCTGATGCCCGTTTTATTTTTTATTTTTTTCAAAAACTTGTTTACTTTATTTGAAGCAAAATTTGGCGCGTTATCAGAGAAAAGTATTTTCGGTCGGGCAAAAGTAGGGAAAAGAGAGCGTAGAACGTCAATGACGCGTTTAGACGTCGTGGCAGGCATCGTGTAAACTTCCAACCACCTAGAGTACGCATCGGCCATGACCCGCAGATGCGGATACGTTTTTCGCCACCCACAGGCTGAATAGTGGATCGTTTTCAGTTACTGTTCATAATGGCGCTGGACTCGAGGAAGACTTCAAGTCTTTCCACAAAGTTAGCTCAGGTGCCAGCACTTTTGTCGAAAGCG
>JAZHYW010016249.1:0-12004 GCA_037355805.1 Ixodes ricinus
GAGGAGACCGTCCCCAGTCCCCACCGTCTTCCAGTCACTGCCGTATCGGGTGGCCTTGGTGCACGCGATCCCACTTTCTGTGTGCGTGTGTGCGTGTGTATCGCGGGCTGGACTCCATCACCCCTAAGCTGAGAGTGTAGAGGAAGCTAAGGAGCTCGATGAACCGATCGCAGGTCTATCTTTAATCACGTGATCACGCTCTCTCCCGTAACCACGCGCAGAGAGCGGTGCAGGTGATGACTGGTCCGGCCGGCGCGTAGCTCCCCCGCACTGTCAGCTTAGGAATGCGCAGTGTCCTCCTCCCTCAAGGTCGCCGAATCCTCTTCCCAAACAAAGGAGGGATTTGGAGAGATTAGTGACGGCGTGGGGAAAGCTGGAGGGGAACTGTTCTCTCAATACACTCTATTGCCCTAAGCCGTTCCGAGGCCATCGGCGTGACCCAACCCTTGCACACTTCTTTCGCTCGAATTCTTTCGTCTGTCTCTGGTGGCATTTGCTATCCGGGTTTCAAAAACCCAATGTAGTAGAGATTGCTTAGACATGATAACTCTACAGCAAGAAGACGAAAAGGGACTGACAGACACGAAGCTCCAAAATCAGCTTGGAGCCTAATGTCAAAATTAAAAAAAGAAACAATGATAAATCAAATGCGGAAAAAAGGGGCGATATAAATTACCAGAAAATCGTCCGCCACTTTGGCGTTCCCTCAGGGCACCATTGAAACTAACTAGCTTAAGCTTCAAAATAAACAAAACTGGTGAGCATGCGCATAAAAAACATGCGCACAAACATATGGAATGCGCCACACCGGTAGTCTAAAATACCAACGACATGTCGGCGATCGTACGTGTGTAGCATGAAAGCCCGACGTTCAGAATCCCTTTACGTGCTTCAACCAGAATTGTTCCATGTCGTTCTAATATGTTGAGGGTCTACAAATGACGACATGATTACGTTACACACGCTCGCGTGCACACTTGCTGTCTCTTAATTAAAAGTTGGATGCTCAACCGTCGCGGTGAGGACCCAGCCACCTGATCTAGGGATTCGCGTCATGGACTTCTGATAAAACTGGCCTTTTGACGGCGTGACAACAGGGTGGGGAGTCAGTCGTGGAGCATTTGACACGGGGCTTTTGACACCGGGCGCTTTCGTGCACGACCCGATCGTACATAGGACACCAACTTTCTGTACAGCGGTATTCTTCGGGGAACTTGGAAGTCCACTGTGATAAATGTTCCTGTGATCCTTTGCTGTATAAAACAAATTCCGGGCAACTGGGAAGCGAAAACAGGGAGGAAAATTTTTTTGGCGTTCAAAATCAGTGTAAAGGAGAATGACGGTCGCATCAGTGCGTCGTAACTCGTGTCATAAAATGCGGAATTTTGATTTATTTGGCCGAGGTATAGTAACGTATTATATTTGTTCATGTTTTCTAAACAAAATTCAGTTGCCAGTAGCGCGCCGAGTTTGCAATCCTACTTTTGTTCTCGTTTTTTTTTTGCGCTTTTAAGTTTAGGTTTTTGCGCCTGACGTCACTTCCGGCTAGAATCGAAATCAAGACCAACATTGTCGTCTGATATCAGTGCATCGGAGCCTGTTGGAGGCATTAGGGCTCTTATTGTGGCACCAGTAGTGCCGTAAAGTCATAGAGCCGTCATTGTATAACCACATTTCAGAATAGTGTCTTGTTCGAGTCAATCGCAAAGAAGTATCTTCACCTGGTACTAAGTGCAGTCCACAAGCCCGTAGTTAGGGTACGAAGCTTTTCTGTCGAAATCATAGAGTCAACATAATAATCTCTTATGTTGACTATAACGCGGACATCGTTTTTCCTTTTTTTTCAGTTGGCGGTCTTGATGAGCCCATTTCGCTGGCGACTCCTTAATGTGCGCTGTGAAGGAGCAAAATATCGCAATTAAGCTCTGTACCTTGTTATTCTTGTTTACTTTGCAGAAAAGCACCTGAATCGCGCTTTGACAAAATTAAATAAAATTGAAAAGCGCTCGCGCAATTTCAACTTGTTTAGACAAAACGAACACGTCTAAACCAGCATATTCCAACATGCTTCCACTATTAAGCCAATGGTATTGTCAGACTAACACACACTGACCATTATATGCCACTCTGTTCTTGAAATGACGATGAGCCAATGGTACTAACAGGACAACAGTAATCATTATAAGCTCGTGTTTATCCAACGTTGGCAAGCCAATGCTACAGACAAGCCAACAGTCTCCATTTTATGCCAGTCCCCATCAAATATTGGAATGCCAACGGCACGGACAGGCCAACGTTGACCATTTTATTCTAGTGTTCATCCAATGTTAGCAAGCCAAGGGTACTCAAAGGCCAACATTGTCCGGTTTATGCCAGTATTCATCCAATATTCGCAAGCCAGTAGAACTGACAGACCAAGATTGCCCATTTTATACCAGTGTTCATCCAATATTCGCTAGCCAATGGAACTGACAGGCCAACATTGCCCATTTTATGCCAGTGTTAATCCAATATTCGCAAGCCAATGAAACTGTCAGGCCAACATTGACCATGTTTGGCCAGTGTTCATCCAATATTCGCAAGCGAATGGAACTGAACGGCCAAGATTTACCATTTTATGCCAATGTGCTTACAATATTGGTTGGTCATTGGAGAAGCTGGGCCATCACTGAAGATTCTAAATAATGGCATAGACAATATTGGGAGCAGATTGGCTAAAGTGGACCATCATTGGACCTTCTTTTGCCAATGCTCTTCCAATATTGGCCCAACACCTTGTGCTGCCTGGGTATATATATATATATATATATATATATATATATATATATTGTGAAACATGTTCGTAAACCATATTTCGTCATATATATGGCCATGAGGTGCTCATTTTATAATTTTGTGTGATGTATTTACTTGCTTGTTTCAAGGACACAATCACGATTTCACTTTTAATACGCACACTTGCAAAGATGTACCAATCACCGGTTATGATTTAGGCATCTATCACTTCGCGACAATATTTATACGTGTAAATCAGTCAGACCTTTAAAATTTTACTTAAACACAAAGAAAGGACAGAAATACATTATAATCTAAATTTCAGGCTGATATATTTACAGTATATATGAACAAGCTCAAATCTTCACTCTTGTACTTAAACATTTTGATTCAGGTAAAATAAATGTCACTGGTAAACAAAGGGATGTTGAGTCTTATGAACATGGCGTTATGTACGTTAATGTAGATTTCTGTCACTCTTGCGTCAAAATTAAATAACTGATTTTCATATTTTGTGCGCAAAAACAAAAGTAAATTGCACGGACGAGCGAAGAGACTATATAGTTAATCGTCTCATGGCGTAAATTGTGTACATGGCCAGAACAACGCGGAAAATATATTCTCAATTTAGCGAGTTCAAGCCGGTTCGAACCGGTTCGAACCGGTTTGGACCGATATTTTTAGCTCCCCGGAACTGAACCGGAACCGAACCGAACGCCGTGACCTTGAACCGGAACCGAACCGATAAAAATTTCGGTTAGACACTCTGGTGCCGACTTCCTCCAGTGCCCTGAAGAAAAGAACATTAGTGTTGATCTACCACCATCTCCAACCGGAACAACTTTGAAACACGCGAGAAGTCGTAGATGCGTTGGCTGGACGAGACAGGCACAACCAAGCTGCTATGGTGCACCTTCCTAATGGTACCACCGTTGGAGAGCCGTTCGCTTTTATACCCCATGGAATCTATTTACCAATGACTTGACGTCATTGTGGTGAAGTGTGAAGAAACTTAATCTTCGTGTTTCTTGTACAGTCATCGCAAATTACGCCATCCCAAATAAACATCGTCATGTTCTTGCTTGGTTTTGTTCAACCATGGCGTACGGCACGTTCCTTGCATGGCGGAGTCTATCATACATAAAGTAGCGGTCGCTGAAATAGCGACAGGCAACTTTATGCTATGCTCACAACCAAAAACACAAATATGTGATGCTGTATAGACCGAAACTTTTGAAGTAATACCGTGTGACCATGCCTATGTCGTTTTGTTAATGCACCTAAAACCGTAGATCACAAACCAGAAAACAATAGATACAAACTTTGTTGTTAATAAACATTCTGACCTCCACAAAATCATGCAAAAATATAGCATCTCTGATTTAATGATGCAGCCTCAAGCGTTCCAAAGTTTTAGAATTTCACTAAGTTTTGACCTGGACCCCTCAATTTGTGGCGCAGCAGTAAAAACTTGTTAGCAACATCGACATAGCAGGAAACATTGCCTAGTTTGATTGAAGGCCTGGAATCTCAATAACTCTGACACTGATGGCACGCTCCAGGGAGGTGTGTTCCTAACACTGGAGTATACTGCAGAAAGGCCTGTTTCAGGCTCGCAACATCAATACTGAGGTCTTTATGTTGTGACCACTTACACAGAAGAGCTAAAGGCGTCCTCACCGGTGTGCTCAATACCATTGTTGATGTGGTCGGTGGCTTTGCTACTGGGAAAATAGAGAAAAAAGAAGAGATGTGAAATACCCCTATGTACACTGTAGCACAATCGAGAAGAGCCCTCAATAGTTTTTTTAACAGAAGCAGGCACTTCATCTTGTACACCGACCTCCTACACTGGGAAGCTACTTCTTAAACTTTGTGTCGCTGCAGACCCTCAACTTATCTTCGGGGTTTTGCGTGGAGCCCGTTTTGAACATTTTGATTTGAAAATAATCTGTTACGTACATCGGGGAACTTTCACTGTCGTAAATGAGTAAAAACTGAAGTCGTCAATTAAACTTTATATAGATAACATTCAGAGTCTTTGAATTCCTGCAGTAAAGTCCGGACAAAGTACGCACAGTTGACTTCTTTCTTAAATACTTTTAAAAGGTGCGCTCCGAGTAGAATCCGGAAAGACCGCACTGTGACTTGTGAGAACTATACTTATATCTGCCAAGACGTTCAGTCCGGTGATTTCAACCTTTTAAATACCTTATATGTCTTCGTTAGTGTACTCCCCGAATAAATGCGTATCCCCAACAGCGTTGCCATAGAACCCCTGGGAGTCCGCGGGCAACGTTTTAGAGATAACTCGACTGAGAGTCCGCGGACAACGTTTTAAAGCTAACTAGTATTTCCAGTTTACAAATACATTCTCAAAAATAAGTTGTAAGAAAGCTTCTAGTCTTACCCTTTTCGCAAGTTCACATGTTGTCCGGCAGCTTTACAGTCATAATGAAATAAAGACAAGCAAATACAGATTCATTAAAAATATGTTTTTATCTATGTTGAATTAATTGCTATATTGTTTACTACTAATGTCCTATTCTTGCAGGCCCATAAAACGCTAGTCACCGCAATGTGACAAAGCCACCTTGGGACATTTTGGTGCGAATCTCTTCACCACGGCCATACCTGGCCTGGCTGCAAGCATGCCAGTTGATGGTGTCAAACAACACTTCACCAGGCAAGATATATTCTTCTGCATTCATTTACGCCAGCGCACCCACGCTGATAAATGTTCTCCTAGCGGTGTAGGCACCACGCATCTGAGAGAACGCATGAGTGATCACACTGTTCACGCTGTCGGGTAATCATGCCGTGCCAAGAGACAGGGCTGCCGCGGGCACTACCGAGATACAGGGATTGTCGAGACAGTAGAGACCGCTATCTCGGCTACTGCTCCAAATGTCCGCAAACATAGATGGCAACAGTCTTCTATTGGTGCCATATATTGTCTCCATAGACCGATCTCGCTGAGCGTACCAGGCATGCTTGACGCCGCCATAACTTTTAATGCGCAAGAGGCAGCTGGCAGTGCACGAGACTGCTTGTGTCGTCTGGTGCCCTGCACACGCAAAGTTCTGGCAGTACTCTTCCTCGTGCAGAAAGACTAAAGTTACCTCGATGCGTTGCAACAGTGGCGACTTGATGAAGATGGCATCTGAAGTTTGTCTATTCAGAGGAAGAAACTTTTGAGGTATGCTGCGCATCCAGTCGTTCCAACTACGCAAAGTCTATTTGCGCCAAGGCCGTTCCATATTTGCGGTGAGATATTTTTTTATAGTAAAGTATTTTTGTCACCATGCCGCAACCTGTGGTTTGTAACACCCATGGGCTAAATAATTTTTCTTCACATTCAAAATATTTTTTTACATCTAAAAGATGGGAGGTTGAGAAGAGGGATGGAGAAGAAAGACAGAAGAAAGAGGAGAGGGTGAAGGCAAGCGACTGGCCAAATCGTCCTGAGCGAGACAGCATCTGTGCAAAGCGCGTGGTGGGGTGGTGTGTTGCCTAACCCCGCGGCCCCTGAAGGAAACCTCCCCCAGTCTTGGCAGAACCGCCAAGGACCCTTTTTTTTTTTGTTAAACGCGGGTACACCTCGCACAGCCAGGCATGCCGGGGTTCTGAACCCACAGTGGGCTAAGGCTTTATGGTGATTGGTGACTCTACTGACCAAGCACCCACGAGTGCACAACTTCCCTGAGGTGACAAGAACTACAAAGAGTCAAAGAAAAGAATAAAGACACGCAGGGACAAGGACAGGCGGCACAGTTATTTCAACTACCAGCACACATTTACAGATGTCTCCTTCAATACGTACTATCTCCTCCAAATAATATATTTATTATTTGAAAAAAAGGAAAAAAAAAGGTCGAAATTCACCAAGATACACTTGAAGATAAAAAAAAAAAAAAAAAACACCATCGACGAACTCAAATGGGGGCCCTTTGACTAATTCAGCTCTGGCTACAGGTAGTTCATCTCCACTCTGGACAACGCAAGAAGGAGCAGCGATGTTGTGATCGTCACCGGCTATCCTGTATGCCTCAATGATCTCTCGGCCGAGCTTTTCCGGGCGTATATAAATATATTATATTTCCGTATCTTCCTCTTTAGTCTCAAACGTTAGGAGGAAGATAGTACGTATTGAAGGATACATCAGTAAATGTGTGTTGCTAGCTGAAAGATCGGTGCTGTCTGTCCTTGTACCTAAGTATTTTTTATTCTTTCTTTGACTCGTGTATTTTCACCAACCCGCTCGTTGTTCTTTGACACGAGCTCTGTACATAAGCGCTCAGTACATAAAGTAGGTGGTGATCGGGAGCAAGCGAGAGAGTGCACTTCAGCTGAAAAAACAAAATGAAGGCGCAGCTCAACCGTATTATCACCAATGACAGACGATGAGGCAGGAGAAGAGAGAATGGAACTAAACATTCAATGGAGGCGAACTTGTGCCAGGAACAAAAAAGAGCACGTGTCGAAAAAATGCAGCAGCGAGTGCAGGCTGTGGCAGCGGAAAGTGACGGATTTCGTTGGCATAATAACTGGCTATCGAGAAGATCACTAAATGAATCAATATGCGTGGCGCTCGGCTCCTTATCTACTCTGCTCGTGATCTCGAATATTCGACCTATAATGTACGAAAAAAGCTACGGCGCGACTGGCCAGACAAAGTCATTGTGGCCTCCTTATCGTTACTAGCAGGGTAAGAGTGAATACGCGAATCTTCTAGACGAACCGAAGGCGTATCTTCTCGATCATGCCCGCAGCATTATAATCCTTTAAAAGTCCGTTGCCCTGATGCAACACAATGTATCGCCGCACAATATATAGAAAAGAACAACGAAGAAGCAAACTCTTTTTTGCTTTGCTTTTTTGGACATCGAGGGCGTCCAATAACGTGAGCCGGGAAAAACTCTGGTGTTTAGATGCCAATTTGGTTAGTTTTCTTCGGCAGGTGCACACAGACAATAATGTGGTTACAACATGGCAAGCGGAAACTACATAACCGGCGCCAATAATAAAGGGGTTCAGGTAGGGCCGTCCACTCTAACCTCTGCTCATCATGATATATCTCAGTGAAATGGAAAAGAAATTAGAGCAGAGCAATTTAGGTTTTCATGTGAGTTGTATGCAAGGAGGAATGTAGCACAGGCAGTACCACGACTGATGTATGCAGACGACATAGTCACTTATGACAGATAACGAGGATACGTTACAGTAATTAGCGTTAATATGTGGAAAGGAAGGAGACAGTTTGGGCATTATAATAGACCATGTAGGAAAATACAAATATCTGAGAGAGAGTCTGGCTCAATGATATAACAAAATATATAGAGGAACATGAGGAGAATATGATTAGAAACTGGAAAAGAAAGTTATGTATTATAAAGCTAAAGGCACTATGAAACTATACTTTATATTAAATGGTCAGAGGAATATGAAAAGGAGTGTTGGTACGAGGACTGTTTAAAGCGCAGCACTTAGGCGCCTGTTTCCGGCAGGTGGCGTCGCCGTCGCCGTCGGCGTCGGCGTAACCGCGCGGTGCATTATGGGACGCGTGACGTCGCTGACGTCACTGATGATGTCATCAGTGACGTCATCGTGATGACGTGGTCACGATGACGTCACCCTCATCGTCATCATGCGATGACGTTACTCATGACATCATCAGTGACGTCATCGTGATGTGCGTCATCATGATAGCGTCATCCTCATCGTCACCGTCATCATCACGAGGACATCACTGATGACGTCATCACTGGTGACTTCATTGATGACGTCATCAAGCGCTCGGCACGTGACCTCACGGGGCCACGTGACCTCATGGACACGCCGACGGCGACGCCGACACCTTCCGGAGGGGAATAGTAGCAGGATGAGGAAGTGAGGGCGAACGAGGAGTGGTATAAGCTTCCCTCGGTACCCTTCCCTCCTCTTCAAGAGCTGCGCTCTAATTCGGTGTTACAGGGGGATGTAAGCGATTTTCATTTCTTTATTGAAATGGGACAGTCTGCATGAAATCAGATGTTCAATCAGGATTAGAAGTCGACAAAGAAGCGTAGGCAGATTGGCACTGGGAGCACGGAGAAAGGCACCAAATAAGAAAGTACAGGGGGACATGGGCTGATTGTCCTTTGAGAGCAGACAGGAAATTAGTAAGTTAGGATTTGAACAAGGTTGACCAAATAAATGATACGCGGTTGACACGGAAGGTATTCAAAGTATTTATACGTTAAAGTTTAAACACAAAATGGTCAAACCGAACCCGAAAGTTTACATTTAAATAACTGCACAGTAGTGGTGGGGCTCAGCGGACTACTCCAGTGGAAAAGATAATTGAGGCAGAAAGAAGGGGCTCAGTCAAAACTTCTGCTCTAACAAGGTACAGGACGAGTTCTGTCTAGACGAGTTCTGTGAGAACTCGTCTAGCACGGCGTAATCTGACTAACTGCACATCAATCAGCCTTTCGTCCAGCAAGACTTTTCCTCTGGTTTGTGTACTGTGCTGTGCGCGGAGTGCAGGGGCGGCCTCCCCGAAGCGACCTTCCGTGAACTCAGAACTTCGTCGCTCTCTATGCCGAAGCCTCCTCCTTCCTCAAACAGGACCATACTTGTGTCACTGTCATGCCATGGGTCAGCGAAGCTAGTTGCGCTTTGCGCCAAAGCCTATCACGGTGTTCTGTCTAGCTCTGTACGTAATAATTTCACGCAACGATTATTTTTTGCGGTGGCAAGAGGACCGTACAATGTGAAAACCTTTATTTTTGCAACCCCGACTTTTCGCCAATCAGGCAGCGGGGTCATATTCGCGACTATTATATTTCGCGAATTTTACAAGTTGCGAAATTCGCCACATCTTAAGGACTCGTGAACATTAAGGGTTTTGCAATACATAGCCGCAAACGTCGATTTCGATCTTGGGCAACTGTGCCTTGTATGATGTTGGATTTGCGCCGTAGTGTGGGGTTACGAACAGGTTTGGTTCGTTCCCGCTGTCATATGCTGGTTGTCTCCTTCGCGTGCGTACGCCCGGAAGATTTGCCATCCGAGGACGCATCGTCACGATTTCAATCGGCCCGCGGATCAGTCCGTCGTGTGAATCGTTCATAAGGGGGGGGGGGGGGAGGGGGGGCTGCTCTAATGGTTTTTGTTTTTAGATCCTCTGGTTATTGTCATAACTAAATTTGGGGCCTTCAGCTAGATTATACGAGAGTATATTGATACGCGCCAATTTCACTTTTAAAAATAGAATAAAAATTCACGACTTGCACGCCGTCTTTCGGCGATCCGACGCCGAAACCAGAAGGCGCTGTCGGTCATTTGACAACCAATCGCAAGCAATTGCTTTCCGCGTGAATTGCACAGATTCGAAATTCAGTCTGCCTTTGGTCGGGTCTCCTGCCGCGCGGGAAGTGATCGTTCGCAAATGGCTGATTTCGTTTTCGCCGACGCCCTCTGGCTTCTCCGCCGATACGCAGAAAAACGGGCGTGTCGCGATGCGCGATCCCCTTTATAACCAGTGTGTCGAACCGGTGAATGTTGAGGTTCCGGTTAAAATTCCCCAGCGGTTTTTTCGGTTTGGTTCCGGTGATATCCATGCGGAGTATCGGTTGCGTTCCAGGTCCAGCCATGCGGGAACCGTTACAGATCGCTTTATAATTCTGTCCTAGATCAAGGCCGCCCCGCGCATTTCCGCAGCTGTTGTTGAGCACGCGCCTATAGAAGCCGGAGGAGACAACGTCTTGAGTGCAATGTTTTCATCACGCCAAAATAACATCACAGGTAAGGAAGTAACGGCCTGAAATTTAGCTTCTTGGTACATGTATACTTGTAAATAGATCTGACTTGAACTTCAGAACTAGACTTGAAGACGAAGAAGAAAATGACAGGAGAGAACGGAGAGTCTATACCAACGTAAACGGGGACAACACACAACATGTAATTTTTTTTCCCGGTGTGGTGTTTCAGTTTTAGTGTGGGACTTTTGTACAAGACACGGGTTAGGCTAGCGGAGTTTGTGAAGGCGTTGTCCGTTGGGTCCGGCCTCGGGGGTTTGGGGTAAGGGGCACTGTGTGCGATGCTGTGTACGAACTGAGCTCGGTGGTTGTAAAGGAGGTTAAGACAGGTGTACCCTGGCTGAAAGTCCTAGGGGCGTTCCTAGTTTCTTGGAGACGTGTGGGAAGATGGTATATAAACGGCTACATACAATAAGTTTCGTAACCGCGTTTCAAGGCGTTTTGTGTGTTGTCCCCTTTTTTGGTCTGTAGTCTCCTTTTTTTTTAATGTGCAACATCAACCAGCTCGCCTGCCTGTTCACTTTATTTTTCTATACCAACGATGTTTTAGTGTAAATTCTTTCTTGCGTGTTTTTCTTTTTCTTCTTTACAAGCTACAGAGCACGAGAAACTTATTACATAAATAAAACCTATTGCACTAATAAAATTCTACTAATATTTTACACTTATACAAAATTTTCCAGAAAAAATTACACGGAACTACTTAAACATGGTGTTTTTCAGCTGACCCGCCACAACATCGTATGACTTGTTATTCGGGGCCTGGCACTCCGTTGATATTGCCTTTCTTTTTTTGTGAACGGTGATAGACGGGGGTACTGAAGCAACCTCCCGCATGTTTCTCGATGCTTGAGCACCTCGAGCATCTCGCGTGCATGAGGATGTTGTTACTGGCAAGGATGGTTGTGGCGTTATATCTGAACTGAACTGTCATGTCCTGCAATGTGCACCCAGATGTCATGCCATGTTCCCTTCAAGGACCCCTGAAAAAGAAAAAAAAAACTATTTTTAAACAATCTGGTTGGGACACGCGTGTCAAAAAAAAAAGAAAAAGTTTACGCGAAAAACAATTTAGATCAATATTTACGGCGAGAGATTTATTTGCGAAATTCTGCGCGCGAAGTCCATGACATGACGGGTCATTCCGGAATGACCTTCTCCGGTCTTCAAGGCGAAGCCGATCCACCTCTCCCACGCTCCCGAAATGCCAGAGAAAAATAAGTGGAAAGGAGGTAACTGCCGCCTAAATTGCGTCTCGCGCCGTCAAGATTGCTCTAAGAAAAAATAAGTTTTCACGTAAAATTAATTTCGCGACACGCGTGTCCACACCAGAATGTATAAAAAAAAACGTTTTTTTTTTTTTTTTGGGGCCTTTTAGAAGATACTGCACTTTTGGCGTGATCGTTCGTTTGATGCATTGGCCCGTT